>CM031241.1:63862920-64108064 GCA_018340775.1 Taxus wallichiana var. yunnanensis
TCATGAAACCTAGTGAAGGGTGTGATGTGATTTCCAATTAACTTAAAATGCCTATACATTTAAAGACCTGTAATAACATGAATTGGACAGATTAGACAATCAAGAATCATTGAGTTTCTAAATCGTAATGTCATCGCATCTAGAGACATTCTCAAGCATTGGAGTAATGTATATGGAGAGACGTTCTCAAAATATCAACATATGAAAGGCATCAAATGGTGACGAATCTCAGGTGTTTTAACAGGGGAGTAAACTACTTAATCATAGCAGAAGAATGTAGTAAGTGCATGATAAGATAGAACTAGTCAAAGAGACCATGAGCAAGAAGAAGCACAAGTAAGGTAAATACACATATACACATTGATAAATTGAATGAATAAATACTCATATTAGGTCACTCTTTATATACATACATTATATAAATATTTATTTCCAAATTTTGATGCATATTATACATTGAAAATGATAGTATATGTACATCACCAATAAATGAAAAAAATAATCCATAATGTCTTAAATATTGTCAAGTGCACATCATATTAGTTTCATGCAAAAATAATCTCAGAAATGTAAGGTCTCATAAAAATTATCAAGTTCCAAATAGTATTTTAATGTGCATAATAAATTTAAAATGCCCAAATAGGTCATATACCATCAAGTTCAAATGCCATATAGGCGTACATACAATGCCATGCACTTAGGCATACAAAAACAATGTCATGTAAGACATATATATTTCCTACTCATCAAAATCTATCTCTCTCTTGGCCTTGATCGAAGAATGCCCCGCCTTAGACGAAGATGGAGATCCATGAGATGACTTTAGATCGTTTGATCCCATGCTTTGAGTCCTCTTCCGCTGAATACTCACCCGTAGATGAGCTTGTAAATGCAAACAATTTTTTTGTCAAAACTTAATTTATATATGTTTTCAACATGAATTTAAGACCATGCTAGAATGAAAGTATTTACAAAAATACACAAACTTACCGCAAGTTGTGATCACACTCGAATTTGCATCTCATGCTCGGATGAGTCATCTAGAGCTCCCTGCAGATACAAATGGGGGTACGAAGACGACGAGATGGAGGAGTTCGTGCCCTCAAGTCAAAATGGAGAGCATTGAAGTTCCTTACATACACATAAGATCAGAAAATATAACATCAGAATTAGAAAAAATAGAATTAAGTACATGTATGTACATAATGACAATATTTTAACTAATTTTATCAATATAGAACTATTATTTTTACCCCACCACACTGTGAATCAAATGAACAGGGGTTGTTACCTATTTGAGTAACTCTGCATATACACAATGAAGGACATTGTTAACATAATTTAATAATTCTACAATGAAAGACATTACTAACATTTAATTTAACATAATATGAATTACACTAGAAACTTAACAAAATTTATGTGTTGTTTGAATACCTTAGTGAGTTGTTGCATGAATGAAATCGCACCGGCAATACCTTTATCTGCTTGTCACAACGATGGTGGGGTGTCTACTTTGAAGTCAGCATCTTTATCAAACATGTATATCATGTGAGTTAGATGGACATACAAGAACATACATCTATTTGACTTCAAAACTTATATATATATATATATATATATATATATATATATATATATATATATATATATATATATATATATATATATACATGCAATATATATATACACATGTATGTGAAAAATTTACATAATTAACATTCTAAATTACCTTTGTTAATGTATGTGTATGCATGGTGCTCGCCGCCTATGGTTGGGATGAATATGTGCCTCCCACGCACTGTAATATCAATGCATATACATGTACAAATACAATTATTTCAAAATTTAACATATATAAGTAAATCAAGTACTCCAAACTTTTTGTAACACACATAACAAAACATAAAAATTTACTTTGCCAAGGTGACGCCTGATGAATGTAATCAAAATGTCTCACTCAAAAGGACATCCGACATAGTGACATTATCGTGTTCACCCCTAGCACCAGTGCACCAAAATTAGTATGCATGTAAGTATTGTCCTCCAAGTGCCCCAAACATATGCTACCACATGAAGAGAAAATGTGTGGCCTCATGCTAGTACTCCCGAGGGAATACTCAGTGTACCACCATTAGTATCTTGCTCGGAAATCTCCCTCATATGTCGAACAAGGGCCGTAGATAGCCCCGAAGCACATGGAGTGTATCAATCTCTAATATCTCCTTCACTACTTGAGGGACAATCTCGGGGTGAGGGGGCTTCATGGGGGAATCTACCTGCTTTGAATAGGTGCACGTTGTGCACTGGGTCGATCTCGCGAGATCCTTTTCCTCGTCCCCTGAAATCTCGTAAATCAAAATAATTTGGGATCTCATTGAGGATAAACTCACAATAGAGTTTCCTCATAAATTATAGTGGCACCTCATTGTTATTACAAGGTGGAAAATCAAACACCATCCACCATCAGTCCCAAAAATTATTTTTAATCAAATTATTATTGCACCAATGGATGGGAAATCATTTACATGACAACGGAATAGGAAAATTAGTGCGGGGGTCCGTGAATAAGGCGCATATGAGGTATTTTGAAATTTATTTTTTATTTACATCCACATATGACAATTTTTTGGAATAATAAACCCTACAACCCTCTCTATAAGTTGTCCAACGATCAATTTTCCACGTTACCATGTCAATTTGAAAAATTAATGCCTCCAATGTGTTTGAAGAGAGGCGTGGTGGGGGTTTGTAGATTGAGAATCCTCATTATTTTTGATTAAATCCTCAATTTTAATTTTATTTACAACTATGTGGGCTGCTAAATCTTCTTGAATAGCCGAGGGATGTTGAGCAATAGTGGGAGGTTGGGAGGGATGAAAGGAATAACAGGTTTGGTTGGGTTGATTCCTTGACCTCTAACTCAGAATAATAAAAATATGTATTCAATTCAAATTTTAATCTATAATTATCATATTTCAATGCAATTTTGAGAAAATAATTGTGTTTACCTCTTCTCCGTGGCACCATCATCGATTCAGATCTTCCCAACAATCTAGAAATGATCCTTTGAGCTTGAGATCTAGCTGAATGAAAAAACGTGAGGGCACGTTTAAGCTCTAAAACTCACGTTTGAGGGAGATAAAATGATATAGGATCAGGCCTCTTTTTTTTTTATAGTAGGCATAATGCATACATGTTATGCTTTGGTAAATTCTAAACCTAAAAATTGAAAATGTGATCACGTTATAATAGAATGTGTACGCATTTTTCTTTTTTCCAGATTCTTGTCCGCTTTTTGGCCCCCCAACTTCGTGCACTTACCTAATCAATATATTTTCAACATATAAATCATGTGACATCTTATGCATCCACCCATTCACTTAAATTAGAGTACATGAATTTAGCCAATTGAATTTGTGAAATGTATTCATGAATTCCTTCGTGTCTACAAATTTATATTTTAATTTGATATCCTTCCCATATTTTCTTTTGGTTTCCATCCATATATGACATTATCCACATAAATATATAATGTTTCACTATATTTTCTCCACCCTCGATTTTTCCTTAAACACTATTGATAAAACAAATGTAATTCTATTTCTAGTGGGATCCTTACCGTGTATCACCACCATTTGTGTCATACTTACAACACCCTTTATAAGGTCCTCTACTACAATATACAAAAATATGGGGAGATGTTCATCAAATCTTCAAAGTATATGTATCTTCCCATTATACACATATACTATTTACATGAATTCATCTTTAATTCTAACACAAATATTCCAATATACACAACATTATTTGTATATATATTTTGATCGAAGTAGTCATCCTTGAGAAAATACATGGATACCATTATATAATCATACATGTCCAAGTCTTGATTGTTTTTAGCCAACTTAGCTTCTAAAATTACACTACAATCGAAAAGTGTTTGTGCAAAGATCAAACAATATTTTTCAATGTGTTATCTCAAGAAACTATTAGAATGTTTCACCTTTATATATTGAACTTTACCCTTATGTGCAATGTGTTATTTTATTCCATTTTTCAACTCTAACATCTCTTTTAGTTTATTGAAAGGTGCTAGTGGAGGTTTCCTTTAGGAAAGTCTAGTGTACCACTCAATATTTTTAGATTTACATTGGACAAAACATTAGAAGATCCTTGATTTTTATTTTATTTTACATTAAGGGATTTTTATAGATGAAATAGAACTTAAATGATACCCACTATCTTTTAGTTTTCATAAAATAATTGTGGATCCACAAAGGCATCAAAGTTATTGACGTCCTAAATAAGGTATGGGTGAATATACTTGACCCCTCTTAACATGTGTTGTAATTTTTGGGATATATGTTAAATAAAATGATTCTAATTCACATAATGATGTTGAAAATATGAAAAATGTTTTATCTATACCCTAGTGGTAGGAAGCAAACATATAAGATTTTGAAAACTCTCTTTTATACCAACATGGATGCACAAATGAAAATAAGGTATGGTATTTCTGTCACTTGAAGGGTTATCAACTTGTAAGGAGGATTGTTGTTTATTTTCTAAATGAATTACGTCTTCTTTCAACATGAATTTTCTTAGAATGTACAAGTTTTAGCCTTTATATTTTTTCATACGAATCATTTCGGTAATAATCTTTAAATTGTAATGGTTGTTTTATCGACCCAATATTATACAATAAATTGAGTCATACTAAATTGTCATGGGTTATTCAAGATTCCTAATATACAAAGTTAATGATATGAGTAATGAAATTTTCTTGAAAATTAATAAATACAAATCTAATGTGACTAAAACCCTAGTCTCATGTCTATGTGTCAACCTATTAGTCAAATTGTTAAATTGTAGGTTCATAACATTACTTTTTTAATTTTCTTTCCTACCCATCTTTAGAATTGAAGTTTCCATATATTCCATTTAATCATGCATAATACTCTAATTTAACAAAAAAATTAATATGCTTTTAAGGTTATAACGAAGGGTTAGTAATAGTCATTATATTTAAATTTTCAATATGAAAAAACAAAAATATGTATTCAAGAAATAACAATATAAATGATAAGATACTATTTCTTAAATGATAATAAAAGATTGCACTTAAATGTTACAAAATGGTATAGAAGGTAATTTAAAAGTATGAAGATGAAGACATATAACTAATTTGTTCAACAAACTAGAATTGAAACACGTAAGCATACATGACCATAGAGAGGATAGGACAATAGTGGATTGTGCCTTGATCATATGTCTTATGGTTTTTAGATAATTGAGTTATAGGGTTATGCAAATTATGGTGTTATCCCATGTTTGCAAATGAGATTCGCTATTGGGAATTTTTTTGCAAAAAAATGACACTTCCTATATATGACTTGTAAACAAATAGAAAACCTTAGGTACTTATAACAAACTTCATGTAAAAATAGCTAACATAATATGAAATTTGTAAATTGTGATGGTGGAATGACACTAGTGTTTAACCCTCGCTAAAAAATCCAATCAACCGCACTATATTCCCTTGAGAAGAATAAAACCTCATGTAGTTCTCGTAGTATTGGTGCAAGTGTTAATGAATATTTAAGACAACCCCTAATTTTCCACTAAGATTATTCACCCGAAGGTAGTGAGTGCAGCTATAAATAGGTTAAGATTTACTTTCTTGATTGTGTATATAGTGATCTAGTTTGTATAGGAAGTTATACTTTTTAATTAGTTGATTACTTCAGACTTGATGTCAATTGCTCCTAAGGGTGTATTGTTATTTTAGATGGAGAGAGGAGGTTTGAGAGTGCTTTATATTTTTATTTTCAATATTCTCTCTTCAAAGTGTTAGGTGAGTTCAAATGGTGAATTATAATTTCTTATATAGGATTTTGTGATTACTAATTCACTTCAACATTGATCTAGTGGGATAAAAAATGACCAAGAAAAAGATATCAAGTTAAGAAAATATATGTGGGATGAAAGGGGGAAAAAAATTATAGGTTTATCGAAATCATAATATAACTGTCATTGGGACCGTATGGCTATATACAAGTAGTTCATACAATTAATCTATAATTATATGTGAGATACTTTGAGTTGTACTTTATATTGAATTAATGCAATTAGGTACATTGACAACTAATTAGAGTGTATAATAGAGTAAGTCATGTAATGAGAAAGATAATGTGAAACCTAGGTTTAGGATATAATAGAGAAACTCATGTAATGGGAATGAGAATACTACACTTAGGTTTAGGATGCATGAAAAGTCATAATGTAAAGATTATCTATCAAATTTTTCATTACCAAATGAATAATTTATATACACGTGTCTACACCCCCGCCTTAAATATGAAATTCAATTACATGCTAGAAGCAAAATTTACCTATATATGAAAACACACTTTTTCTTTTCTTAAAATCGTGTGATATCTTGTATTTGTGTTTTCAAGCTCCATGATGAAACCTACTACAAAAAGTGTAGTTAATGTACAAAAGTATAAATGAATTTAGCAACATGTATTTGCAATTTGTACTAGTACTTGAATTGAAATAAGGAAAAATAAACATAGAATGAATGCACCTACTAGGTTTTCCAAAGGAGAAGATTTGAATTTATAATTGTTGTTAATGGATTATGTTTGATTATTCTTCAATGGTGTGAAGCATATTATAGATCCACATGAAGGATTCAAGTCTTCTAAAATTGAGACGTAAATAAGTTACCAAGGACTTTGTCCTAGGAACACAAAAGATGAAAGAGTGTAGTAAATTTTTCTAGTTACTCTCTCTCTCTTCCAATTAGAGAATGATATTGAAGGTTGTTTTTGTAAACCCCCAATTGTGGTAATTTAAGCTTCAAAACCATTGATTTGAATATGCACTTTTGTTGTGATAAACTTAACTTCTCCATTCCTACTTATAACTTTATAAGGTCCATTTTTTAGCTTATTTATTCTTGTACACTGACATGTCAACAAAATATAAGAATACAATACACAAACATAATATAGAAACATCATCTTATCATCTCAAAACTTCATTTTACATTTTTTTACTCCTTTCCAATATCATATAGTTTGATCAGGTCCATATCATCCGATCACGACCTCTTTGTATGGTCTTGACCAACATGTTCTCTAACTACACTTTCATATTCACATATTTTGTTGGGTCTTATAATTCATATGGGTTGTCATTTATTAGATAATTAAACTACGTCATGTAGACATGTAATTACGTAGTTGGGTATATTTCTAGGTCCTAATCACATACCACTATTCATATGATTCCTAAGTGAGAAAATAGTAATTGACATCTATCATTGGCATCTTTTTTGTCTTTTTGGTTTCCTCTTTGGTCTTGCACACTTCATATCCCAGTCGATATCCATTACTTTATCTTTCTTGAATCTAGATACTAGCACCCATCCATGATGCCAACACCCATGCATCCTCATCCCCTTTGAGTGCCCTCGACCTATTTGTATCTAACTCTCCCCTTTTAGGCCTCTTTTATCTTTTGGGCTTATTGTTTTCTTACGGGTCATACTTTTAGTTGTCAATTACAAAATTGAAAGAAGGGAATCATATAAAAATAAAACTATATGACCATAATAAAGGACTGTGCTCTAAGCATCTACTATCACCACCTAAGGTTGCATCCAAAGGCATTCTAAGAGCATCAAGGAATTCATCTATTTCATTCAAGGGACAAAGGACTGCATTTTCTACACACACACACATAGGAGGGGAAGTTCGGTTTTGATCCACACATCTACTTACATTGGTACATATGGATATTTCTCTCTATCAAGTACATCTTGCACAATAGCTTCTTAGGAACGATTTCACACACACTTCAGAAGAAGTACATGGATTCGAGATATAGTACAACATTCAGTTTTAAGTTCACTTTGTTGGGTGACCTTTGGGTTCAATCGACTCCCCATTTGTATCTTTTTACTTTTAGTCCATTTGATGTTGTTTGGGGTTTTGTAGGAGATAATTTGTTTTTAGGTTACAAGAAAATCCCTGTACATAGTACAATATACAAGTAATCAATGGTGAAGGTTAACAACATTGGTGTGAGACAAGAAATCAGTTTCGAGGTTCTATGAAGTCACATGAACCCATGAGAAGACTCTAGTGCCTAGGCGCCCTGACTACATCTAGTGCCCCACCCAAATATATCTCGATGATACTACAAAAATTATCCGTAACGGTTGTGACATTCTCATCCTCCTATTCTTTAGTCTTCTCGTCCAAAATACTTTGTGACCAAGTGTGAAATCAATCTGTCTTTTTTATTCCCTCTCTTACAGTTAGGGTTTCAATTTGCATTTGCTTATTAATTGTGTTCGAGATCTTTACTTTAGAATTATTTATCATACATGACTCTGTAATATCAAGGGTTTAGAATTAATTCCATTTTTTTAAATCATTCATGAACCCATCACTCAAACCCAACCTTGTTTTTAGGTATTTGGTCATTTTTTTATCATGGCTCAATCTTATGGACCATTTATTAAATCCCACCTTCAAGAGCTCAATGATCATCTTATTGAACATCCCCAAGATCTAGATCTTCTCTTATTTTTTTATCATTAGGAGGCTACCAATATTTTTGAACCTAGTGTTTCTTCATCCATCCCCACTTGTATGCCTATTACTACTCAACCCCTACTTCCACTCTCCCACCTACTTCTATTATTCCTAAATATGTTCCTACCCCCACAATCCACTTTAATCCACCTCTTTTTTCTCATACCCTACAAGTCTCTTCCGATGGAACTCAAGACCTAGCCTCTCTCTATCAAGATCTCCAAATTCAAATCCATCAACCGCAGCAGCTACTTCTTGTGTATCTCCATCTCTTGATTCTACTTTGCTACTTCATACTCCTTTCGCACCACAATTTCCACCGATGAACTTCCTATAAACTTTGTCACTCCCAAGCTTGCCACCTTCAATGGCCATGGTAATCCTCAAGAGCATCTTAGATCATTTCATTTAGTGTTTAGATTATGTGGATGATCATACTTTACTAGCAAAGCTCTTTCCTACAAAACTCCAAAATTATGCAATGTGTTGGTTATATAGGTCTACATGTACATTCCATAACATCATTCATACATTTAGTCGATGCTTTTCTCACACATTTTTCAACCAATATCAGTTTTAAGATATCATATGCTTAGCTTGCACAAATTAAACAAGGATCTAATGAGCATCTAATGGACTATGTTTTATAATACAAGAATAACTTAGCTAGGATTTATAATGTAGTCCCAGACTTTGAATCATAGGATTTATTTATCTAAAGTATCTTACCATTTCTACAAGAGAGTTTCATCTTTGACACATCTCCTTCATTTGATCAGCTATGCCATACT
The DNA here is from genome assembly GCA_018340775.1 of Taxus wallichiana var. yunnanensis. Classification (NCBI taxonomy): domain Eukaryota; kingdom Viridiplantae; phylum Streptophyta; class Pinopsida; order Cupressales; family Taxaceae; genus Taxus; species Taxus wallichiana. The sequence continues at coordinate 63,872,324 of CM031241.1, forward strand.
CTTAAGTTACGTGAAAAAAAACTAATATCTATGGAAAAACTTAAATATCATGATCAGCTTCATCTTCTACTTGGTAACAAATAAAATAAAATTTCACGCACCATCTACTAATCCAACTAAAGCAAAATCAATTTTCAACGCTATATGTACTCCTAAAAATATTCAATGGAAACATCCAAAATGTACATTCACAAATTTTCCTTATGCTCGCATATTCTATTTCCACTACTTGTTGAGAGAAATCTTATTAGGCTCCCTCCTCCACTTAATCTAGATCAATCTCGACCTAAAGAGCACAATTATAATAAACATTTTAGATGTGACTATCATGAAGGCATTGGGAATTCTATAGAATGATTTTTCAAACTCGACAAATTCTTCAAGTTCTCATCGATAATAATGCAAACGAGCTTCGGAGCCTTCAAAGATTCTACGTTGTTTAATGACAACAGAAATCTCAAAATTTTGAATGATCCATTGCCTAAGCATGACAAGAAAATGGATGATTCTTCAGCTAATCATACATATCATACATAGTGCCTCCTCCTTCATCAGGGGCCCTTGATTTTCTAGTTATGCATATTGAGGCATCTCTACCATTCATCACATTCTCTGATCATGATTTTCATGCTATGTTTTCTTTTGATACATTACATATCCCTTCTTCTATCAAATCTTATGCTATCAACAACACTATGGTCAGCTCATCGTCCCTCTTTATGTGTGTTCTATTACACTCCTAGTTTCTATCAATTATCCACTCTCACAAATTTCATATCCAATTCCCAAATTCTATGGTTATTTCAAGATTCCAATCATAGTTGGGCCTCTCACCATGCTTATTTACGACATTCACTATGGCACCTTCAATTGAATTTTGTTACCCGCTTCTTACCTCCTTGTCTCCATGCTACTCAAGATATCTTTTCCATGACTCATTTGTGTCTTAAGTTCATTCATGATAAGCAAGTTGTCTCTATCCAAGGTGTTCCATCATCCACTCCATTTTGTAGCCTATTCTTAAGGTTTTCATGTACTAGCTAGAGAATCTAGGTCCCCTAAACCTCTTAAATCTAAGGCACACTCTGCTTCTAGCTATCCTATTCACACCCAACCTACTCAGTCTCATCGGTCCACTATTCCATCTTATTAGTCTAGGTCCACCACTCAAACAACTCCTTCACATAGGTATACATCACCTCCTCAATCTCCTTCATATAGGTGTTTGTTACCTCCACAGTCTCCCTCACATAAGTGCACATCACCCCCATGGTCTCCTTCAAATAGTTTTTCATTTCCTCTTAGGTCTCATGCACATAGGTCTCATTCACCGATACATAATTTGTCTCATACATCACCGATCTCAGAGCATGGTCACACACCTTTATCTCTATAAGCATTGGGTGAATGACCCTTACCCTTCACTTTTTTAATAGCATATTCACATCATACACTTGAGGGAATCATGCTTACTCTCCCCCCCTTCTAGCATCATCTGTGTGTCTCGCATTTCTACTTTTCCACTTTGTGCTTCACATTTAGTCTTTCACACACATCTTACAGATCTTGATACACTTGTATCATCACTACCCTATGGTTCACTCTTGTGATAAGGTTCACACTTGACTATTGAGGGTATACTATATTCATGAACCTCGCATCATACACATTACACATTTCACAATCTGCACATTCATGACACATATTTGTAGTACCATCACACTACCATATGACGAAATATCATTCCACGATTCATACTCAAATATTGAGATCCTAAATATAAAATGAATTTCACCAAATTCACACTTCTCACACTCTATATTTCATTGATCTATCTTTCTAGCACGTAATTTAAAACCATTTCCCAATGACGCACTCTTATTCTATGGTTCATTCTTGTCTGCTAAGGGGGAATTTATAAATGAACCTCATCTAACACATAGTCATACACCTCCACTCGGGGCACATTGCTCTATCCCATTCACATTACATACCATTTTGTCTCACTCATTCACATCGTGTTGCATATCTTCATTGCACTTACTATTGTTTGCTTATACTCACATGTTACACTTTGCTTACTACATGGTTCATTTTAAGAATCCTCTAGTAAATTGGAGGTGGAAAATCCTCGGCGAATATACCTCAAACCACTTTCATTGAAAGGCAAATTTTCTAGGATTTTAGATTCAAATTTTCACTTGTTATTTTCTTAAGGGGAGAAATCAGCATTTTTTTATGTCATGTGACAACAAACCTTGTTATCGCCTGACACAAAAAAAATGCTTCATTTTTTCTACCATCTATAACCCTCTGAGTCACGCGTCAAGAACCCTCCTGGTCACGCATCAAAACCCTCTGGTCACACATCAACAACCCTATGGTCACGTGTCAACAACCCTATGGTCACACGTCAACAACCCTTTGATCATGTGTCAACAACCCTCTGGTATCACATCAACAACCCTCTGGTCATACATCAACAACCCTCTGGTCATGCGTCAACAACCCTCTGGTCATGAATTTAAAACCCTCTAGTCACGCATCAACAACCCTCTGGTCACACGTCAACACCTTCTCTTATCGCACATCAACAACCCTCTAGTCACATGTCAACAACCCTCTAGTCGTGCATCAACACCTTCTCTTGTCGCGCGTTAGCAACACTATATTTTTGCTCGTCTAAAAATGAAAATATTCCTTGTCACGCATCAGTGACACTTTCCTATTATAGGTCTATAACACCCAGTCTGAGACTCTGATCCACACTCTGTCTGCTTGTAATTTATAAGTAATTCGGATGGTACCTTAGTAAGTTACTAGTATACTACTAGGCAAATTACCTAGGTTTATATAGTAGTAGTTTTCAATGGTAGGAAAAGCCGACCCCTAAAAAAATTATAGTGAAAATTTTAGGCGAATAGAACACTGACCTACTCTAAAAAAAAATTCTTTTAGAATTTTCCAAATTACGAATATTTGCAACTAAAAATATCCCTGGATTACTATGTTATCTGAATATCTAAAAGTATGTCATCATATTTTCTAAATACACATGTGTACACTTTTTCTCTAGTTGTGAATGCATAATTTATACAGATCTTTACACATAGTATGGAAGCTTGGCATTATACCTCTTACCAATCCCACTGAGGCTATTTGGGCATCTACTTTCTTACACACTACAGGTGTTATTATTTCATTTTATACTACTTCTTATACTTACTAAAGCACACTACATTATACCAGACCATGCACACTTTGACATGATCTTTATCTTTCTAACATGCTAATGGGTGCTTCATGTGAAGCATTTTCTTTTAGGAACAATTTGCTACCACGGTTGTCTGATGCTTTGCATGATATTGTTTTCCATCGTCTTCTATTGTATGTCATTATTTTTGGACTTTTCCATATGTCTTACTTGTTCATTTCTTGTATGCTTTTGGTTGCTTCATCCATGATTCTCTTATGAAATTTTGAGTGATGTCCCATATTTAAAACCTAATTTTTTGGTCGACATTGTCTTCTTTCTTTCTATATTACACTTTTTCTTCTATATGCATATTTTTCTTGTTTTTATTAAAACATGTTTCCAGCTACTATTTTTGTGTGTGCCTTGGTTTTTACCAAACACATTCCCTTCGCCCTATGGTATGAGTTTAAATCATTTTTTTTTTTCCTTTGGGCCACATTCTGCTAGCGATTTCGTAGGCACCCCAAGCGAGGGGGAATACATCGATGAATCAATCACCCCATACAATGGCTAAGAGATTTATTACATGCTGCATAGTATAGGAATAGAACACGATTACAAAGATAAGAACAACCCATATTCGACTTGGGTCCTCCATTTAGTATAGATGCCAACACCTAGAGAAATAAATGAGCACCAGGTACTCCTGATCCTTCTTAGATGCCTATGACCGGGGTAGTTACAATCATTTTCTCATATCAGCACTTAGTTTACAGAGTAGCTTTCATAAGACAGCATAGTCCTCTAACAATAAGAATGCATTCTATCTTCTTTTTTAATTATATCGAAATGGAACAATATGGATCACAAGAAATGGAGTGGTGTATAAATTACAAGAAGCATTTAGGGATGAAGAATAACACTAAACCTTTCTCCCCAACACTCTTCTTTTGTGGCATGAGATCGCCCAAAAAATCACAATTGGCATGAGATCTCCGACAAAACTCACTCTTCTATAGAAATTCAAGAAAATTTCTATCCTTTCCACTTGTCACGAATCAAGTGCACATGTTCCTTTTACTACTTTTTCACATTTTTATATACATTTACATGCTTTTACATACTAAAGAAATATTTTTCATAACACATGACTTTGAATACTCTTTCGCTCTTCTTTTTAGGTTTTTCCTTAATACACAATAAGAAGCAACCCCATATCAACAAACACAAGTGATAATGACAACATGTACAAAATGGCACAACACATATGCTTCACCCCTAGGGTCACTTCTTCTTCCTTAGCTTCCACACTTAATTTTTATCACTCCATGCTTTTTCTTATCTCTTCGGAATTCTTTCACCATAAATCTACATGGTTATTAGGTACTCATCTCTTATCTACTTTGTGTTATTGGGTATTCACTCAAAAACATAAAGTAGGGGAAAATGTAGACTCAAAATCACGCACTTGGGTACATTTCTAGGTCCTAATCACATACCACTAATCATATGATCCATAAGAGAGAAAACTATTAATTGACATCTATATTTGACCTCTTTTCTGTCTTTCTAGTTTCCTCTTTGGTCTTGAACACCTCACATCCCAGTTTGATCTTTAATTCTTTATCTTTCTTGACTCTAGACACCCGCATCCAACTAGAACATTTGTGCCTAGGAACCCGCATCCCCTCTACGTGCCCCAAAATATTTGTATCTTACTCACCCCTTTTGGGCCTCTTTTATATTTTGGGCATCTTATTTTCCTATGGGTCATCCTTTTAGTTGTCAATTAAAAAATTCAAACAAGATAATCATATAAATACAAAGCTATGTGACCATAATAAAGGACCAAACTCTAAGCATCTACTATCCTCACCTAATGTTACATCCAAAGGCATTCTAAGAGAATCAAGGTATTCATCTAGATTCATTCAAGGGAAAAAGGACAACATTTTCTACATACACACATAGGAGGGGAAGTTCATTTTTCCATCCTCGCATCTACTTATATTGATACATCTATTTATTGCTCGTTATCAAGTGCATCTTTCACAAGAGCTTCCTAGGGCACGATTTCGCACACACTTCACAAGAACTACATGGATTCTAATATGTAGTGCAATACTCATTCATAAGTAAAATTTTTTGAGTCACCTCTAAGCTCATTCTAACTCCCCATTTGCATCTTTTTCTTCTTAGGAATTTATTTGTTTTGGGGTTTTGCAGGAGATCATTTGTTTTGCATGTTATAGGATAATCCTATGAACATAGTGTGACATATAGGTGGCCAAAAATGAAGTTTATCGACATTCATATGACATAATAGAAATCAGTTTCAAGTTCTGCATAGACATGGGTTCCCAAGAGTAGTCTCTCGCACCTAAGCGCCCCTAACCCGGTCCGAGATCTCGGTCTAGACATATCTGACAACTACAAAATTTATCGGTGCATAGTTTCAACAATCTCCTCCTCATGTTCATCATCCTTCCATTCTAGAATACTTTGAAACCAAGTGCAAAATTAGCTAAGTCTTATATTCCCTCTCTTTCAATTAGGGTTTCAATTTTCATTTTCTTATTGCTTTCACAAATCAGTAATTTATTATTATTTATCATACATGACTCTATAATATATATGTTTCACATTAATTCCATATTTTTGTTAAATTAGAGATCTCATTTCATACACTTGCAAAGGCATAAAACCTTCCTTAAATCTCAAAATTGTAGATCTATAGTTATTAGAGAAGTAGCCACATCACGTCTAAAGCTAAAACCAAAGTCAAGATAGCCATATCTCTCATCGAAATACATCTAAACATCCTCTCTATGTGGTTTAGCAAGAGCCAAGTCAAAGAAATCATGGTCAAAGTAAATTCCACATTTGATTGATCTAACTAAATATCACGTTCTAGGTGGGGAATGACATGTGGTTTGTGTTAGGGATAAATCAAAAATATATATGGATCAATACTAAAAATTGTAGAAACAAGAACTATGAACAAAAATACATAAACAAAAATACATAACAAGAAGACATGATTGAATGTGGTTTACCCAATGTGGGCTACATCCACCAAGAAATAATTTCCCATATTTTATTACAAGCTAACAAGAGTATAATCCACTCTCATATCGTCTTCTCATAGTTACAATACATAGATCTTGTTCGTAGCTATCCTTAACAAACTCTCTCAAATTCACAATTAAATTAATACACCCATATATTTCCTTACTACATGTCCAACTATTTATAATCACATCAATAGGTAAATGTATAAGGAGTTTTCATGTAAATGTCAATAAAACTATCAAGTTAAATACCACCCATAATTAATACATGAAAAGACCACATTTTTCCATTACTCTAAAAACATTCTGGGGTTGCCGCCCCTTAAACCTCGCTTTAAAACACATCTCACATGAAAATTAGGCTTCACAACCTAACATTTTGAGGCCTCTTCGCAGTATGGTGCGACATTACTATACACTCCTCACTCTGTTATATGGTCCTAACCCTATTGTATAGTCTTGAACTTGCTCATAATCATCCTTTATAACTTTCTAGGTTTCTCATCTTCCTAGGATTATCCATCATTGTCAAAACCCTAATTTCTAAAAATTCAATAAATCTCTCTTAAATTACTTAAAATTACCTCAAAACCGATCCATGGATGAGGAGTCATGTAAAACAAACATTAGAAGGATTTTGGGAACCCTCAAGCACCATTTATGTTGGCACTACTTTGAAGAGGCCTCAAACTGCATGTCATTCTCCACCTAACATGTGATATCTAGATATATCAATCAAATTTTGAATTTTCTTTGACCATGCTTTATTTGAATTTTTCTTGCTAAAACACTTGAGAGACGATAATCGGGAAGCTTGTAGATGATAGATGTTATTGTATTGACCTAGTTTGTAGCTTTAAATATAATGTGAGTGTTTCCCTAATGATTTTAGATGTGCAATTATGAGATTCATGGATATTTAAATACCTTTTGCAAGTGTATGAAGTGAGTCCTCTAGTGCATTTCCTTAGGAGCTCATATTTAGAAAATTAGGTAATGTTTACTTTCTTATATAGGGTTATGTAGTTTATTTATCTAAGAAAGGATGACCTAAATGAAGTATAAGACTCACCGAAAGATGTGAATATGAAATTACAATTTGAGAACATGTTGGTCCAAGACCACACAAAGAGGTTAGGACTAGATGGTATGACCCCGACAAAAACGTACGACCTTGGAAAGGAGTATAAGACATGAAAATGAATTTTGGAGATGGTGGGATGATGTTTCGTGTTAATGTTTTTGCATTGTATTCTCATAGTTTTTCAACATATTAGTGTGTAAGGATAAAATATCTAAACAATAGACTTCAAAAGGTGCTAATTAGGAATGGAGAAGTTATATTTATCACATGCAAGAGCTCATAGTCAAACCAAGGATTTTTAAATTATAAATTACCAAATTTGAGTTTCTACATTTTCCCTTGAGTATGAAATTGAGATTACATGCTTGAAGAAAATTGTACCTAAGTATATAAACAAACTTCACCTTTTCTATAATGTTTTTTTAGTTTCATTGTTCTTCTTGGTGTTTCCATGCTCCATGATGAAACCTACAACACAATATTTTCAATGTCCATAATAGATAATTGATTTATCTAGAGATCAAATCAATGGAAAAGGTTTCCCTAAATCTCCTCGATAATTATAGTGTGATAGAATACTTTGATATTTTTCTCACACCTATTTGAACACAAAAATGGAATCCATTCGAGAAACTTACCATCCACAGAAGATTCTAGTTAAAGGAGAGAAAATAGGAGCAACTAGACAATCACGTTGTAATACGTGGAAAAATGAAATGAAGCAAGAGCAAAAATTGGTTTTATGACTCCAGTCGTCAACACTCATTTTTATATGGGTGGGCCTTGCTAATTACTAGTTGGGGGCCCTTAACCAAGGTCAAAACACTCTTTTATCATAGGGGTTCCTTTGTTTTTGTTACTTCACATTATTATTGCCACAACATTGTATATATTTGTCTCTAAGTGTAATTATGGGATGCATGTGGGACATATCATATATTGCATTGTATTATGTTATACAAGATGAAGTTGCATTATGGTTTAGCTCACTTGTGCCATTCATCGGCTCGTCGACCTGCCAACTTGCCACATTACCTCATTTAAACCACCCACACCATTTAGATTAAACCTCTCGCCAACCTATCCATACTTAACACCGCCACATCACCAAAAATATCTTTGTCTCGTCACATTTATCCATAGCCAACCAAACATATCACCCTCCCGATCAGCCTTACCACTTTGTGTCATAGCATATCTAGCTAAGCCAAATAAAAATGACTCAACCTCTTTTTCCCGACACGTGGGGATTTAATCCCAAAATGGATAAAACCCTTGGTGGGGAAGTTAGAGGACATCGATCCCCTAACCTCCAGCCTTAGTAATAAATAGCACAACCACTAGATTACACACAAAGTGAACACATTATAATAAGGGTTAATTTCTATTTGAACAAGCTTTTTTCAAAATGTGTATTGATCAAATATAAAATAGTTTTGGAAAACAGAGAAATTGAAGCACTTGGGAGCAAAACCAAGTCTCAGAGCAAACTAGGAAGTTGCTAAAAATTCAAAGATGCTCTTGATGGTATATTTATTATTCTAATTTGGAGTATGGGTGCCATTTTTGTAAAGCATTTTATGAATCTTTTGATGGATAATCTGTAAGAAGATCAACTTGCAAAGTTGGGAACAAACATGCCACACGAAGAGAAAACACTAATATTTTTCGTGAGCTCGCGAGTTCTTAAGTACTTTGGCAAGTTATAAAAAGTTTAATTATTTAATTTTTTAATAATTTAATTGTATTTGCAAATATAAACATTAATGGATTGGTTGAAATGAACTCGGGATGTAGGAATTTCCAAACCCCGTAAAAATCCTTGTGTCGTGTTATTCTAATTTTGCTTTTAGTTAAATATTATTTTTAGTTTTCTAATTCAGATTTAAATTTTTTGAAAAAAATTAACCAATTTGAAAATTTATGGGAATTTGATTAAATCGGGTAATTGAAAATTTTGAATGGTTCAAATGGCTAATTGATGTGAATGATCAAATTCTATTTCTAAGAAATTTTTAGATACCTTTAGATCATTTTTTAAATCATAAATTAATCAGATTTATAATCGGTTCATGTTGATAAAAATTTTGAACTAATAAGTTAAAAATATCTCTTTGTAAGCAATTACAAAAGTAGATTATTTACTTTTGTTTACACATCATTTTTGTATCAAAGCAAAGTTTACTTGATAGTTTGATAGTTTCAGATTGTGCATTTGGTTCGGTTGTGATTGGACAGGTACATGTGTACTATGGGAAAGTTATCAAAACAAGACAATCTCGATTAGCTTGAGGCATTCAACCTCCGATCCGTGTAGACAATGTTCTCCTGAGATCAATGTATTATTCCTTGGAAGAGGAATGTGAGAAATTTAAATAAGAATTCAAATCCAAGGATTTGATCTCGGAAAAAATTTAGACTGGTGTTAACAAGATGGGGAAAATAAGTCCATTGTGCAATCATGACATTCCTCTCCCACAAGTATGCAAGTAGATTCAAGCAATGTAAGTATTCCACAAGTTGTTGAATCTTCCTATCAGTAAATCAAATGAAAATGATTTTTGTAATTTTGAACAACATACTAAGGGAATAGGTTCAAAGTTAATTTTTAAAATTGGATTTAATGGAAAAACCCTTAGAAAAGAAGGCCATGGAATTGCTAACCCCATCCAGATAGAGGAAAACCATCACTAAGGAGAATTGAGATTCAAATTTGGTGGTTGGAATGAGAAAGGTGAATGCTCCAGGAACCGAGATTGTAAAGGAGAAACCTCGACCACACCCCCACAAAGGTACAAATGGTAATGGGAAAAAATCTAAAATCGATGATTTTAAACAACATAAATATTCCCATGTTCTTTTTAATTATGGTACACATAGTTTTTGGTATGTGTATTCATGTAGTTTTTATGGATTATCTAACCATCAGATTAGGAAGAATTTTGAAAAACCATTTTCATACACAAAATTGTAAAAATGGCAACTGGGTAAGATTCCTAAAAAATTAGAAAAATATATCAGTACGCATTGTCACATGAAAGGACATGAATTTAACATTCGCTGGAAGATTCATCCAAAATAAAAGTGGAAATTTGTGGAAAAGGAAATCTTTGTGAAACCAACAGTTTATAAAATAACCCATGTAGATACTTAGGAATATACTCAATAAATTTAACCACCCAAAAAGGATAATCTAATTAAATTAGTTGGAAAGCAATTTCTTAATTTCATGTTTGCATACATGAAATTATTGATTAACATGCATATTCATTCATAGGATTTTGTGGGATTCCATTGAATGATGAAAGAAAAAATTCCCATATTTCATTTTTTTTTGAAATTTGAATAATGGTGTCACCTGTAGGGAAGAGTTGAGGGACATTTTTATCATAATCATATTCTACTTCTCATATATGAGGTTGAAAAATCCATTTTGATTTAGACATTAGAGTTTACATTTCAATATACTTGTTAATTTTATCATGCAAAAGTATGGGCACCATTTTGTATTGTAATTAATATACAAATTTATTGTGTCCACATAGGTATTTACACATACATGAAGACCCTTATTTTGGGAATTTATTTGTAACTATCCTATGTGGTTACAATTAGTGTGTACATTGATTGCACTAACAAACTAGTTTGCAGATTTTACCTCGGTGATCTTTTGAACTGGATGGAAGTTCACTATTTTTTTGTATGCAAAAACTTTGATTCTATCCTATTTATAGTTCGTAATGTTGGTATAGATATTTCATTGACAGATTTTTTTAGATGTGGAGCTCAATTACTTCAGTTTAGAATGTTATATTAAACTTGTTGGTAAACACAGTAACCGAAATCAATTATGAAGGGACCGACATCGGTCACCTATGACTTACATCAATTAAGCAAGTAGAACCGGAATTTTTTAAGGCTAACCGATGTCGGTTACCTGTGCGTGAGTGTTTTATTTAACTCATAGGAATTAGATCTAAATTTAGTATTAAAGAAAATCTATTGATTGTAATTACATGGCTAAGTTCCCTAAGTTTGTATAAGGTATTTATAAGTTGGGAAGCTAGGGTTAGAAGTAAGTATTGATGATTATTGTGAAAATAATTGTGAGAGAGAGAATTCTTGGAGAAGAAGGAGAATCTTGAGAGAAATAAAGTACTATACATCATGAGAGGTGTGGAAGATTGTAAATCTTCATTGTATATCTTCTGAAATCTTTGGATAATAGATTGGCTTGTTTCTGGTGGATGTAAAGAACCACCGGGTGAACCATGTTAAATCGGTGTTGATTTATATCTCTTGTTTTATATATTTTTCCGGTAGAATATCTGATTTTATTGCATGTATGCTTAGATATGATATATTATATGTACAACCTTTTCATAACCCCATTAACTTGTATTAGAGCTTTGTTTGAGGGTTTTGTGTGTTGATAGATTTACTCATAGAGGGTTTTTTTGATTTAGTGGGAGCTACAACAATGCAAGAAGAAAAAAATACAAGGTATAGAAGTTTGACAACCGAAATTATCAATTATGGAAGATCCAGGTTTTGGGCGGAAGGAGTTGACAAAGTAGTTTATTTGATTAACCATATGCCTTCAAGTTCACTAGATGGAGGAATACCAAAAGAAGATTGGACCAGAGAATAGGTAGATCTTTCTTTTCTTAAATTTTTGGTTCATAAGCTTTTGTGCATATTGATAAGGAAAATAAGAAAATTCGGATGCAAAATCCAAGAGATGCACTTTCATTGGTTATGGATCTGGTGATTTGATTCCATTTTTAGGATTTAGAGAATTCTAAAATTATTAGGATTCATGACATTAAATGGAATGAAAAGAGAATGTACAAGGATCAAATTTTGGTACCCAAGGACGAACCGGTTGATAATTTTGTGAATGAAAATGAACTCTTAGATTCAAAACTAATACCTACAGGATACACAAGAATCTGTGTCGGTTGACCCCTAACCGAATCGGTTAGCTGAACCGATATCGTTACAAGGAGCCAAACTAGCATCGTTAGCGTAACCAACATCGCTAAGGTGGTGATCGCATCAGTCACTATCGAATTGGAAACAAATATCCGGGAGGTCCGTAATGAGCCTCTAGTACCCAAAACTTCGTGAGAAGGTCACAAAGGGTAAGTAAATCTCTAGAAATATTTACACCTCTATCTTATTTATTATTGACTGATAATGGTGAACCAAAAATTTGAAGAAGCAATGTAGGATGAAACCCACGTACGGTGGAAGCATGACATGGATGAGGAGATGGACTCTTTGGAACAAAACCAGACTTGGGATTTGGTTAAGTTTCCAATACGTAAGAGGAAATTGTAGAAAAAGGGGTTTACGGGATCAAGGAAGAAGATGGTGGATAGAAAAGGTACAAGGAAAGGCTTGTAGTAAAGGGATTCACACATGAAAGTAGGTATTGACTTTGGTGAAATTTTTCTCCTGTTGTAAACATGACTTTTATTCGAATCGTATTGATTTTAGTTTCGTAGAGATGATTTACATTTAGAGAAACTATATGTGAATATGATTTCCTTCATGGTGATTTGGATGAAGAGATTTATATGCAGATCCGCTTGGGTGTGAAGTCAAGGGTAAGGAGAAATTAGTGTGCGAGGTTGAAAAAGAGCCTATATGTGCTCTAATAAGCTCCAAGGAAATGGTAAATGAGGTTTGATAGTTTCATACATGAGCATCATTACTTGAGATGTGATTTGATCATTGTGTTTATTTCAAGAATATTGAAAATGGGAGCTATATTATTTTGTTATTGTATGTGGATGATATGCTTATTGCAAGATCTAGTATGTAAGACATTGGTGAGCTTAAGGGAAAGCTAGCTCACACATTTTCTATGAAGGATTTAGGAGTTGTAAAAGAATCATTGGCATGCAAATACATAGAGATAGGAAGAACAAGAAATTGTATTTATCTTAGGAGGATTATATCTACAAGGTGTTAGAAATTTTTAAAATGCATAATTCAAAACCTGTAAGTACACCTATGGATGGAAACTTCAAATTGAGAAAATATCAGTTTCCTTCATCACATGAGGAGGTCAAATACATGACACAAGTACCATATGCTTTAGCAATTAAGAGTCTCATGTATGTTATGGTTTGTACTAGACCAAAAATTACACATGTAATGGGAGTTGTGAGCAGATTTAGGCCAATCCATGTAAAGAGCATTCGAAAGCAATCTAATGGATAATCGGGTATTCGAGAGGTACATCTAGCATGTAGTTATGATATGGAGGTCCAGATATTTATTTAGTGTGGCTATGTTGAATCGGATATGGTTGGATATATGGATGGTATAAGGAGCACTACTTGATATATTTTCATAGTAGGTAAGATGACAGTTAGATGGATTTTAAGATTCAGAAGGTTGTGGCTTTGTCTACTATAGAGGAAGAGTATGTTGTAGCTACAAAGGCTAGAAAAGAGATGATATGGATGAGTAGGTTCATGGAAGAGTTGGGAAAGGAGAAAAATAATTGCAATTTGTTCATTGATAGTCAGAGTGCAATTCATTTGGCAAAGAACTCAGCGTTTCATTCTAGAATGAAACACATTCAGTTGAGGTATCACTTCATATGAAAGGTATTGGAGGATGGGCAGTTGAAACTGGAGAAGATTCATACAAGTGAAAACCCTGTGGATATGCTAACGAAGCTATTAGAAAAAGATAAGTGTAAGCTACACTCCAATTTTGTTGGTCTTCAAGTTTGAGACTTGAAGAGGAAGAAACAAAGCTGAGGAAAGGATTCAAGAATGACATTGTACAGGTATAGTGCAGTAATTTATCTCCAAGTGGGATATTGTTGAGATGTGGAGCTCAATTACTTCAATTTATCATGATTTATTAAACTTTCTAGAAAACAAAGTAATCGACATCGTTATAAAGTGATCGACATCAATCACCTATGACGTGAAATCGTGCAAGTAGGAATCAAGCATCGGTTAGGGATAACCGACATTGGTTACCTATGCATGAGTGTTTTATTTAACTCACAGGAATTAGATCTAAATTTAGTATTAAATCAGATCTATTGATTATAATTACATGGCTAAGTGCCCTAAGTTTATATAAGGTATTTATAATCGGGAAGCTAGGGTTAGAAGTATTGATGATTATTGTGAATATAAATTTGAGAAAGAGAATTCTCAGAGAATAAGGAAAAGCTTGAGAGAAAGAAAGTAATTTACATCGTGAGAGGTGTGGAAGATTGTAAATATTCATTGTATATCTTCTAAAAGCTTTGGATAATAGATTGGCTTGTTTCTTTGTGGATGTAGCCCACACTGGGTGAACCACGTTAAATATGGTGTTGATTTATATCTCTTATTTTGTATATTTCTTCTAGTAGAATATCTACTTTTATTGCATGTATGCTTAGATCTGATATATTATTTGTACAACCTTGTGCTAACCCCAACAAGATTCACATGATTCAGATTTTGACTCTTGTCTATTTTTTGCATATGGTAGTCTAAACATTTTGGATCGTGTTTTTGATATTTGTAGTGATTAACAATTTCACAGGGATAGTGGACACTAGCTATTTTGACATGTAGATGTCTTTATATACTGATCTATTTTGGTGGAATTATTTTTACAATGATTGGTCGTATCACAAAGTATCAGTTTAATCATTGCTATTTATTTCACAAAAAAATGTCTAGTTTTATACTAATCGATTTTTTGTGATGGTAGTTACAATTACTAGAATTTTTTAGTTCATATTTGTTTGCAGAGATTGGTAGAATCACATAATATCAGTGGAACAATTGCCTCTTCTAGAAAACAATTGTCTGCTTTAAAATCGATCAATTTTTTATGATTAGCTAATCAATAATTTGTAGTGATTTAACCCATAATGTTATTTCTTTCGATTTTTTATGTGTTTGTCATATGCAGGAAGATGATTATAAACATTTATGGGTGAAAAAAATATTTTTGTGGAAAAAATCCTTCCCAGTGGGGAGGATTGATCCCGAAATTAAATCAATGGATAGGGTTTCCTAAATCTCCCTGGATCATTAAAATATGGAATAAGACTCGAGATCTTTCCATTGCTCATTTAAACATGAAAAATGGGCTCGTTCAAGAAATTTACCATTTGCAGAAGATTCCAAATGAAGGAGAAAAAATAGGAACAACTTGCCAATCACGCTGCGACATGTGGCAAAATGAAATGGAGCAAGAGCAAAAATAGTTTTACAAATCTAGTCTTCGACACTCGTTTTCATATGGGTGAGCCCTGCTAATTACTTGTAGACGGGGCTTAACTAGGTTCGACACACACTTTTATCGAAGGGGTGTCTTTGTCTTTGTTGCTTCACACTATTATTGCCACAACATTGGATATATTTTCCTCTAAGTGTAATTTCGGGATGCATTTGGGACATATCATATATTTCATTATATTATGCTATGTAGGATCAAGTTGTATTATAATTTAGTTCACCCAAGCCATTTATCATCTCGTTCACCCGCCAACTTGCCCACAAAGACCTCACTTAAACCACCCACACCATTTAGCTTAAACCTCTCGCCAACCTCTCCATAATTAACAATTCCACATCGCTAAACATAGCTTGGCCAAGTCACATTTATCCATAGCCAACCAAACATACCACCCTCTTGACCAGCCTTACCACTTCACGTCAAAACATAGCCAACTATATATGTGACAAACCCAAAAAATGTGGCCCTAAGGCACCAAATCTTATCCCACGAGACAAATAAAAACAAATCAACCACTTTTTCCCCGATGCATGTGGGATTTAATCCCAAAATGGATAAAACCCCCGATGGGGGAGGTTAGCGGGGCTCAATCCTCTAACCTCCAAATTAGTAAAAAATAACACAACATCTAGACTGCATGTGGTGAACACATTGTTAAAAGGGGTAATTTCTATTGAACAAGATTTTTACAGATCGTGTATTGAGCAAAAAAGAGTAATTTTAGAAAAGAGAAATTGAAGCACTTAAGAGAAAAACCAAGTCTCATAGAAAACTAGGAATATTCTCAAAATTTAGAGTTGTCCTAATGGTATATTTATTCTTCAAATTTGGAGTTCATATGCCAATTTTGTAAAGCATTTTGTGAATATTTTGATGGAGAACTGGAAGATGATCACCATGAAGCTAGGAAAAAACATGGAGAGTGAACATTGATATTTTTTAGAGCTCACCGGTTCTCAGAGACTTCTAGAAGGTTATAAAAAGGTTCATTATTTGATTTGTAAGAATTTAATTGTATTTAAAAATCTAAACATTAATGGATCACTTAAATGAACTAAGGGACGTAGGAAATTTTGAACCCCGTAAAAATCCCTATGTCATGTTATTATGATTTTTCACTCAATTTCAAATTATTTTTAATTTTATAATTCAGATTTCAGTTTTTGGAAGAAAATTTAATCATTTTGGCAATTTTCGGAATTTGACTAAATTGGGTAATTCAGAAATCTGAATGGTTCAAATGGTTAACTAATGTGAAAGATCAAATTCAATTTTTAAATACCTTTGGATCATTGTTTAAAAAAGAAATTTATGAAATTTATAATCAGTTCACGTTGATAAAAAAATTGGGAACCGATAAGTTAAAAATATCCTTGTAAATAGTTATAAAAGTACAAAGATTTACTCGTGTTTACGAATCATTGAGCATAACTCAAATAAACCATGTAATAAAAATAATTTTTCATTTGCAAATATGTAAAGTTAAAATATGTGAACAACTAAAAAATACACATGTTTTCCTATGACCTAATTTTTACTTGAGATTTGTATTGCTTAAACGTCATTGTAGGATTGGGTGTGATTTTTCCCCAATCGGTGCTAACAAGAAACTAAAATTTTAGTTGCATGAAACCCAACATGGAAGTTTTCAAAAGAGAGAAGAAGAAAGAGTTACCAATTCACCCCTATGAAGGAAGAAGACTGTGCACCAAATTTATTAAACAACTCTAATATCTTCCCCTTTCAAAGCGTAATAAGAGAAGAAATCCTGCCCAAAAATCTCTTAGCTACTTTGTTGCCTTCCATAAACCCATGGATCACACTGATGAAAATGGATCTAGACCCAATATTGTAAATTAAAACATATAGTAAATATGAGAGTATGTACCCAAAAACTCAACCCATATGTTGAATACATGAGTATGAACTAAACAAACACTAAAATATTTTAAAAATGTGTTAATAATGCTCAAATAAGAAGGAGGCCCATTCCCCCAAGATTCCTAGAACTAAATCTGAAGCTAAGTATTGGTGCAAAGAAGGAATGAAAAAATATCTTGCCCCCTATACTTATCTAAATTGAGCATTCTGGATGTGAAAATTTGTAAAAAATGTATATATACAAGTGAAAATTTGAAAATGCTACAAAAATTTGGTGAAACTTTGGTCCTTGGTTAAAAACATGTCGGGGGTCAAGACCATACCGTAAAGTCTTGACCAAATCGAATGATTTTAACCCTATTCTATTTTACCAAAAAATTATGTATGACTACTTTTATAGGTGCCTATACCTTATCTATACCGAATCTCCCCCAAAATTCTATCCAGATTTTTTGAAAATGTAGAATAAACTGAGATAAATGCCCCCTCTTTTGAGGCATGTGTGAAAACCATGTTTGATCTTGTAGCTCAAAATAAATAGGTATGTACTATTGAAGGAGATGTATGAGAATCTATGTAGAGTGTTGAAGAGGTGGCCACATTGGAGAATCCATACCTGGAAAAGGAAAGGTGTGCGTGCATGGTTACAAGCATGGATTGTAAAAATCTAGCAACAAATAATTATAGTGGAAACAATGTATATACGAAAACACAAACAACATCAATGTATCTAATTTTTTAAAATGACATACAAAAAGAATACAATAGGCTAGGGGACTATAAACATGGGACACCCATGGTGTCACAAGATGATCAAGGCTCATAGGAACACAAATAGAAGGAATAAATTTCAAATAATAAAGGCATGATGGCACAATCATGGGACACCAATAGTGTCACAAGATAAGCAAGACACTTAGGTTGTTATTAATTAAGAAAATAATCAGTGATACACATAATTACAAAACATGTATAACAACCAAGAAGATCATAATATGATAAACAATAATAAAAAGAATAATCAAAGATGTCAATGTTTTAAAGGACATATGTGTTAGTCTTATTTTTCTAAAAATAAAAAAGTGCACAATGTATATAATTGATTGTAAATGAGGAAGTGAAAATGAACTATAATATAAAAATAGAACTGCATAATGTGGAGGGAATCCCCAAGGGCTTAGAATGTAAGGAAACATGAGTGCTCCTATAAGCATGTATCAATCTGTGTGTCATGCATCCAAATCAATATACCTAGTGAACACATCTGTGTAATGAAATAAAGTATGATATCAATCAAACCAAGGTAATAAATAATGTGTGTATTATAAAATTATAATAACATAAGTAAAATGCACAAGTCCCGATTTTGTATTTTTGTAATGTTTTTGAATTATGACAATGCATAGCTATGTACATGATATGAAAATAAGGTGTTTATCTTCATTTTCTTAATTTTCAAAGCCTTTATTAATTTGTATAAAAACTCGTAATCTCTTTAAAATATGTAAAAAATAGCCAATTTTTTATAAAATTAGTATCAATCAGCATTATGAACCCCAATTTGATCTAAAATGCATTTTAAGAAACCAACTTATTAAATTCCTAATTTTCGGATATTTAATAAAGTTCTCTCAATTTTTCTCGTAAATGATTAAAATTGGATTTAACTTTAAAACAATAATAAACTTATTAAAACAACGAGAAGAATGAAGGAAATGTAGGATGATATTGTAAGCCACATGATAATAGATTTCACCCTATACAGGATACGTATATGGTTTTGAAAATGCTCCTAAAGAGATCTATTCTAATGTAAAATCTCTTTCAAAAATTATAAATACATCACAAAGCTTCTATGGTCTACTAATAATCTCTACAAAATCTCTAGGGGTGCTTTGGTTTAGTCTCCAAGAAAATGCCTATAATCAAACTCTCCCAATTTTCTCGTAACTCTCCAAAATGGGCTTGCAACATTAAAATTTACCATTTAAATAGAAATTTGATCCTTTTATAATGTTTCATGGCTCATGGTTTTCTAGTCATGATTTTATCTTTCTGTCACCAAGACCAAGGTTCAAAGCCCTTGTCAAAATGTACCATTTTCCTTAATTTATTCCTTGAAATAGACCTTTTTCCCAAAATATTTGGTTACATAAGTTAATGCTAGGCACTTAGTCTAATGGATAGTTCTTAGGATTGAATATTTAGTGGTTAATGGTTTAATCCCTCAGGATGGTGTGGTTGTATATAGATAGGCTTGAAGCCTTTTTAATTGGCCATGAGATATAAATCCCACATAGAGAAAGGTAGTTGTTGAAGATATGCTTTAAAATTATTTTACGGTGGTGATTTCACCATGGCGGTGGCCACATATTATAATTTTTATTGGGATCTCCCTAAGCTCACCATGGAAATCATCCATTTGATGCACCTTGGTTATTGTGATCTCGCCACCCTACTCGATATTTGTTTGTGAGGTGATTTTATTTGTGATTTGACTCACCTAACTTAGAATTGGGATCGGTACTAGTTAGTTGTTGGCTTTCCTATTTTGACTCGACATCTAACTTAGTTGTGTTGTGAGTTTTCCATGGTGTTGGATATTATAACTTGGACTCAATAATTTGGCTCACCAGCTTGGCCCATGAACCAACCATGGTGTTGTAATCATGTAGCTCGACCTCCATCTCACCAAGCTAGCTATAGCTTGATCTTTGGAAAATTTTGGTGATTTATTCCCACATGCATGTTAAATTGGTCTTCCATGGCACTTATAAGTAAATAACCATACAATGAAATGTGAAGAAAGGTTTAAGGGTCCTCACATAAAAAATATTGGACACCACCAGCCTATTATGCCCCCAACTAACACATAATGTGGACCCCACATCAACTGTCAAAGACTAGAGGCTAAACCAAATACCATATCTTTACACAAGCACAATATTCGACTTGTCCTCACCATATTCGTCTACTTCTCATCATGCCACCTCATCTCTTTGTAACCTACTCTTATTATTTTTCTAGTTGGAGAAAAAAATTTAATGGCTCGTATCTTCTACATGCAACATCCATTTTACTCCATTCAAAGTGCATCATAAATATCTTGATGATCTCTTCCATGTTGGAATATTTTCATAAATTTTGTATAAAATTTGACGTATATGTATCCTTTGTATCACTCATCTACACCGAGGAAATGTTAGACCACCAAAAATTTCATTCTCATAAAATCATCAAGGCACACTCCCTCTTTCTGCCTTTCTTTCTCTTATGCCAAGCATAATATCTTTCGCAACTCATCAAGTAACTAAGGGTAAAATCATCAATAGAAGGAGCTTATACTTCTCACCTTGATTCAAATCATCCAAAGTTATCTCTCCCAAAACATGGCTATATCTTAGAATGTACTAGAATGTATTAAAGTAATTTTTTCTTAGTTCTCGTAAAATGACTATCCCAAACTGGAACCTCGCACACCCAGTGATGAAGAGAGATGACAACTCCTTCCTCTCTCTTCCAACTAACCTTATTTCAATTACAATGTCTTGGTATTTTTCTAGTAGATTATTTTAGCCTCTACACTTCTTTTAGACTAGAATTATGTTCTTCTTTCAAGAGATGTTTTTATATTCTCCTTTATGTACAATATTATCAACAAAGAAAAATTATAGATTGCAATAATAAACAAGTGCTTTATAAATGTATGTTAGCATCTTTATTCTTTCATTAAAATCCACATGTACCATTTACTTGTCTTGGGTTCTTGTAATCAAATAAAAATATACACGGATATTGGATACACTTCCATTTACAAACATTTCTCGAATTGGGGTCTTACAAACATGCATACATGAAATAGAACATGTATTCAAAGTATATTTTTTAAATGGAAGGAAAATATTTCCTTCGTATATTGATGAAACAATAGTACTCATTATATACCAAAAACTAATTTGGAGAACCTTTTTCTTAGTTCCCTCATAATGGAGTTACTCTTTACCCATTTTTCATGTGCTCCAAGAAATAAGAAAAACATGCTAACTTTATTGTTAACATATATATGAAAATGTAAAAGTAAAAACAATAAAAAAACTTTATAATTAGTTACTCATACTATAATTCTTAATTAAATAATTTCTCCATATTTCACCATCAACGAGTGATATACCTCCACACTTACTCAAACAAATGCGATTAGTTTCCTTGATATTTAATGGAAACCCAAAATTTAATTCGTGGTGCAAAAATAGACATGATAAATAAATGTTAGTTATGCAAATATACTATCCATGTAATCAAGTAATTTGTTACTGACCCATTTTGATGGATGCTCCTTTTTGGGTTACTCCTTTTTGTTGGGTTCTTCATTGGATAGGTGGGAACCTTCACGGGATGCCTCTTGGACTGTTAGTACTTGCCTCGCTTTCTTTTTCCGGTATTTAGGCAAAGTTGTGGGTGAATATTCCAACATTTTTCAACCCAATGACCACTCATATTACAATGATTACATTAATTATTTTCCTTCTTCAAATCTTGTTTTGGAGAGTGGTCTTAATTAATCTTCCTTTCTAAGGACTTTCTCTTCCAACACATGACCACACCGGTTATTTAATCCAAAAAGAGTACATGGAAATGCATATCATAAATTATATGTTACCTAACCATTATTCACATCATAGAAGTAAATGTTGGAGTATTTATGTTGTTCATACCTTTTAGAATGTAATTTTTCCAATACGATGAGGGAAATATATGTTATCTCCTCTTTTGGTATTTTCATCTCACTTTGGAGATATCTTGCATTCTCTTTGGATGATTTTTATAGGATTGGAATGTTATTCTTTCCTTTATTTTAACTTGTAGTCATTCTCACAATCATTATGAGAGGCTTGTCCATTATTTGAAAAATGGTATCCTCATTAGTTTTGACAAGATAATTTTTTACATTACCTTAAATGGGCTATTTTTTAAATCCAATGGCTTGGGATCTAAATTTTTCCTTGCTTTATCTATCTTGGAGCATTCTCGAAACTCTCATTTTCCACTACCATGTCCCAATCCTACATAATGAGGAATTTCCTCAACATGTACGAGATTAATAATTCCTTGAATTTTGATACTAATGCCCTTTCCATCAAAACTCATCTTGATTAAAAAGTTAGAGCCTATACCTTGAGTATGATTTTAAAATTCATTGAAATAAGGATCTAAAATTTGATGGGAAGAAAGAAAATACAATGTATACTTCAATGTTCTACAAATATTTGATAGAGGGTTTTCTACTGGTGGAATTTTCTTTCTCCTCCACTTCTTCACTAATCTAGTATTTTTCAAGATTTCTTCCTTTTCTTGCAACTCATATTACAACACCGCAATGATTCCCATGAGAAACACTCCATTCAATATATAAATCTATCTTACAGATCTTGTTTCTACTCTTCCAAGAGAATCCATCTTTTCTCAACTCAAATTTTTTTTCTTTTAAATTTGTTGGTTTATCTCTTCTAGATCCTTAAGCATTTATCTCTTTAGAGTTTTTCCCATGGTTGAACTTATTCAACCAAGACACATGCACTTCTAAACAACAATAGAATAATGGAAGAATAAATTATATTAAGTGGAAAGGTGTTAGAAATGATTTCGAAAATGATCTTTGATACTAAACTTGATCAAAAAATGAGGTTTTTATTCCAAACCATTATTTTACTTCTTTTAATGTGCATTGAAAATCTCTCGATGATCTCTTTCATGTGAAAATAGTTTCATAACTTTTGAGACCATTTGACCTATGGGTAGCCTCTCGGATCATTACACAAGATGTGAGTAGAAAAATATATAACTAGTGAGAACCTTCGAGGAGTTAAATGGAATTCCATAGAAGATGGATATTTGGGCCTTAATGATGATTCAAATATTAATGGGACTATTGTAATAACATGTTTCAAATAAGTCTCAACAAATGTAGCAATAATGTGCACATGGAATTGTCAATGTAGTAGAATAGAGGGGAAAGTGTGACGGCCACTAGTAGGGTATCAAGAGGATATTGGGGTAGCATGTGCACTAGAGGACCATAAAAACTTTATGAGAGTGAGATTAGTGAGAAAGAATTCTTGGGATTGTAAGCTAGTGAGGATGCCTTGAGTCATGAGATGTAGACTATGAAACCGAAGGCCCATTAGGATACTCGTACATCTAAGAATCAACACGTGACCCTAGCATTTACTTGACCTCCCAAGGTCATGCTTTGAGACAGCCGATGTGGAGTGAAAAGATGGCTATGGGGTGGCTAAATAGGGTGAGTAGGTGGAATCCATGAAAAATTGGTTAAAATGGCTAAAAAGTGAAAGGTAGTATAATGTCTCCTACACGCACTATGGGAATTTTCTTGTCTAAGGAAATAAATGCCTCTCTAACTGAAAGCGGGTGTAATGGAACGATCAAGGATAATGGACACACAAAGGAGTCTATCGATATCGTGACACCAAACACTCTCTCGACCGGGTCATGGGAATGCATGGAAATTTTCCTTCGTTTGCCTCGCATAAATATCCAAACAAGTTCATGGAGGTGTGAGAGGAAAGCAGTGGGCGGACGAATGGGTGAATCTTAGGGTCTAATTCCAACCAAAGTTGATGTGTTCAAAAATCTTAATCACTATCTACTTTGGTGACCAAGGTCGTCAATTGCTCGCGAGATGATAATGGGTGGTTGCGGGGTGGTTTGTAAAATTAGGTATCTAAGGCCATGGTCAACATCTACCAACCGTGGAGCTAGGTTGGGTTATGGCACTATCGAGATCACACATGTAATCTTTGGGTTTCCTATGGCCTTTGATGGTCCCGTAGATGTGTGAACTATTAAACTAAGGAAGCAATCAAACTCGTAAAGTATCCGTCAGGGGAAAGGATAATGTTTAAACCTAAGTCAATTAAGAACACATAAGGAGTTTGTATTAATTCCTTTCTAATAAAACTATGTGCAACTAATTAAAAAATGGAAGCAAGAAGATTTAAATCAAATCAATTCAATTACTTTCCTTGAATTTAATTAAATCTACATGCGACTAATTAATTAACAAATGAAAACTAATTAACTAAGCAAGGAAAATGAATCTATTCTATTTGTTTTTGGTTTTTTTCAATGATTTAAGCAAAAGGAATAAATAAAATAAAATAACTAATTAATCTAATGTATTTTTTATGTTTACTGGAAAATAGAATAAATATGCATAGACAATTAAACTTCTTCTAATCAATTGAAATTTTTTCTACACTAAAATTAACATAACTAAACAAGAAAATAATTAGATGAGTCTATTTCTCTATGCAGAGTGGACTAATCAATCCTAATAAAATATAACTTTTCCAATTTGCACTTGTGGATATACAAATTCCTCTATTATTACCTTAGAGTCACAGAAGAATGAAAATCTTCTCATAAGCAATTCTTCCCCTGAAACTTCCCCAATAGAAACAACAAGATCTATGGAAGCTTACAAAAATGAATGGAAATTACAACTAACATTAAACAAAAGCCTCTTCCAGATAAACTTCATGTGCAAACCCACAAGGATAGGTAGGGAAGTAACTTTCAATATAAGCTTTGTGTAAATAATAAAATCTACAGAATTGTACTCCTTTGAATTAATATACTCTAACAAATTATGGATTAAGATCTACTCAAATAAAGAAAAATTTAAGAATCCAAATGCATCCCCAACCTGGAAGTGTATAACTATGAAAATTCTAGATCGGTGTTTTTTTGTCGTCCTCTCAGATTATTTTCTAATTTGGTGTTCAAACGAGTCTATGGAACTGTGTTGGCTTGTGTGGAATAAATGATGAAGAAACGCTAGAGCTGGAATGGATTGCAAGCAATCTAGTAGCAATGCAGGCAAGAGAAATGAGATTTCTTGTGTATTTATTGGCAATATTATGGGCAGCATAATAGTGTAATTGAAAACAATAATCTCCAACCAATTCTTCGGGAAGAAGTTTGGCTCTTATAGAAAATAGGAAGAGAAATGGTCTAAACCACTTGACAGCAAAGGAATGCCACATCACTCAAAGAAGGGGTAGTTAACTCACAAATAACAACAGGAAGTGAAGGAGAATTTTATATGTATCCAACAAGCCCGAGAAAACCAATTTGGTCAAGAAATGTGTGTTAAAAATGAATTTAAAGAAGTTGACACACGTTCAAAACACATTGGAAAAGGCTCAGGAAAAAGTGCATAGACCATCGGTCTGCCCTAACTAGTGGTTATGCAACTTCCGCAGTGGTTACGTAACCACCACTCAGGTAAGATCGAAGGTTATACAATTGGTGGTTTGGTTGCATAACCATCGGTGTGGTACCGTCACTTAAAGTAAAAAATGCCAAGGAAAGGCTATGAAAAGATAAATGAAAGTAGGGAAAGCTAGGAAAAGGACAAATAAGATACAAAACATGCTGTCAAATGAGGATTTAGACTTGAAAATCATTGGAATTTATATTTTATCATCAAGTGGGGATTTTTACTGTTATGACAATATAGCATGTGTAAAATTGGGTGTTTATAGATACCTAACAAGATCAACATCGAGAGATGAATTTTGTGTAACAACATGCCCGGGATAATCCACAAATTTGCAATTAGAGAGTAGGAGTAGTGGCCTAAGGAGTAACATAGAAGCATAAGAGACATTTTGTATAACCACATACCGACTATAGGAGGACTAGGAGGAAGAACTAAAAAGGATAAATAGTACGTTAGGAGGGGTAACCTCAAAGGAATGCCTCTAATGGTGATAACCTATTGATTTTAAAATACCTAATCATGAGGCACTAGAAATGATAGTATATACAACCAAAAATTAAACTAATGTAGTAAGAGGACTAATAGTAAAGTGTATATTAATATAGCAAAGAGAAAGGATTTGTATCATGTGCAAGATTGTGCATGGAAATACCCAATGATTGAAGCATCGCAAGAGAAAAAACATTTTATTTATTTTTTGGATTGACCAAGAAACCTTGAATGGGTTTGTGATTAATGGAAACATGAATATACAATGTATTTGAAATAAGTGTAGTATAAATACCATAATCATCAAAATTGATGATCGGAGAAGAAGATAGTATATGATTAACTATGCCAATCATTTTGTTCAAGGGGTGATCATATGAGGGCGATGGAGGAACTTCATGATAAGCAATATGTACAGCCGTAGAATATTTTTAGTTTCATACATAGGAAGTGGATAGTTGAATATTTTTATCTTAGATTAATTATTGATTGGATTTAGAGATTTATTAGGCTCATCCCATTCAATAGCTTGAGAATTGATTTGATATTTAGTAACTCAAAAAGTTACATAGGATGATTATACTCAAAATTATAATACCATACAATAAGGTAAATACTATTCAAGATGGTTATGACAGTTTGTTATGGCCCTACCTTAGCTTGATTCATAGTTCCAACTTCTATTAAACAGCTTTATTTAGGTTCATATCTCGCAAATTCTTTATGCACATCCCCATATATATCCATAAATCATTAGAAATTAGCTAAGTTCTTATATTCCTCCATTTTACACATTCAACAACATGTTATGTTAATTGGTGTGTGTAAATTCTTCTTATTTGAACCGAGTTGAAAATTTGAACTAGTAATTGTATTGTATCATATTTGTAAAATTTGTAAATCAACTCTATTCTAATCTACACCCATAAGGGTTGAATAACTCCAAGGTTTTTTAGTCACCCTAATTTTCCACAAATCTTATGCCATTAGATTTTTCCAATGTACACAAATATAGGTCCAATTGTAAATCAAAACCAAGTTAGACATGAATGAATGCACCATGCCCCAATTGGGTAATTTCCAATGTGAGAATAATATTTAGATAGTTTCATTCTTGTCAAACAAAAAAGGAATTATCATTCCCCAAGACCCCACAATTTTATAAGTATACAATTATGTAGTGTTGAAGAGGAAGTGATGTCTCTCACAACCTATTTGAAGTGTAGTAATTGGTTTGTATACTAAGTGTATGAACTTCAAATGTATACCAAAGTCCCCGTATTTGATAGGTAAGTGTCTAAAAATCTAGATTTAGTGAAAAATTTCTCCTAGGATATAATGTCCATTTATAGACCATAGTGTACTACAATTATGCCCTTGTTGGATAACTCTATCCTTGTGTGCACATTGTTTATTTTATTTATTTATTCATATTTCCATGCATTTGTATCTTCTTCATATCTCGGTTTTAATTTTATGGATAGCCACACTAAATTCACTTTCTTTTGCGTAGAGTGATATAATCAAGTAGAATTCTCATCTTAAAAGAATCTATGTGTACCCATGTCACATTTGTTCTAATATCTTGCATTGGATAACATGGAGGGAAGTGACCACCATGGGGATCCTATATCCAAAATAAAAAGGGTATTTTTATGGTAGATAAATTAACACATAAGATAAGTGAAACATGAAATGATAACTAACATTAATTAAGAAATCCAAGAGGAAAAGAATCATACATGTAATACATCATGTAGTGAAACAAGAGTAAAAATAGTGTAGCATAAAAGTAGGAAATCATGAACACATAGAGGAAAGCACAAAGGAAAAAAATACATACTAGTAATACAACATTTAGGTACACAAGAAAGGGCATATGCATATGCTACACACAAGGATAACAAGATTAGAAACGTGGACAAAAGAGTGTCACAACACAAGAAAGAATGAACAATAGGCTATGATAGCTTCAAATAAGGGATACCATAGTGTCACACACACACACACACACACACACACACACATAGAGAGAAGGAACCTATACATATAAGAGACAAACAAATGAGAAATAAAATTATCTTGAAAATCAAGTGATTATGTTATCCAATAATAGGTCAGGTCATCAAATAAGTGGGAAGCAAGTAAACATGTATATAGATAAGAATGAGCTATATAGGACACGTGGATTATCCATATTAGTATAAAATAGATATCACACATAGAGTAAGAGTAGTGAAAAATAATGAGGAAGTGACAAGTAGTCATCATGAAAAAATGAAACTCGTAAAAGCATAGAGATGCATTTGGAGAACTCATTCATTTAGGAATGGTTCAGGCTTAAACCATCATCATGAATCAATTTTTGTATGTATTGCATCAAGCTCAATATTTTGGTGAATATTTGTGTCTAAATAGTACATAAAAGGAATCTATCAATCAAAATAATCTAACAAATAACATGTATAAAGTGTAATGCTAATGTATATAGTCATATGTTAGGTCCTAATTTATTTTTTTCTATTTTAGAATATATGGTCTATGTATTTGTGAGCCAAGATAATCATCATGTTATTCATTTGTGTGATAGAATTTGTGAATGCTATATGTATTCAACTAGAAAAGTTGGTATAGTGCAATAATGTACTCCTCATTAGTGTAATGTTGTCCTTACTCCACGTAAAATTTTAAGACCCCGAAAGAAAACTCGTAGATGTTACTTGGTGAATATATGAAAGTGGCTTTCAAAATCATAGTGAATCAGAACAAAATAGGTTTCAAATGGTAGGAAAATTGTTTATAAATGCTACCATCCAGTAACATTTCTAAATGTTACCAAATTGTGGCATAAAACATGTTATTCATATAACCAATTATAGTCATGTATTCCCCTCCTCTATAAATAGACCAAATGCACTATTTTATCACTTTTATTAATCCCTCTTTCCAACAAATAACAAGAAATTGAGAAAAACCCCTTCTTACCTATGCCACTCACCATACAATTACATATTCAAATCCAAGGAAAAACAAGCCATCTTGTTCAAATCCATCTACAGATTCAAATCCACTACCATGGGTCAAATTAAGAAGTGGGAAAATAAAAAATAAGAACCATTTGTTTCTAAATTCACATATAGAAGCCTAGTTTTTCCTCAATTCCTGAGGATACTTAAGGATCCAAATTATTTTTCTATGTGGATTCATCAGTGAAGTTTTACTAGCCTCATCTATAGTCTATAATTTGAAACAGAAAACAAATTACCTAGCTACCTAATATCCAATTTCAAAAGTGAGGATTACACTTTTCATGTACAAATCACATCACACACACTTTCATTTGGAACATCCCCCGAAGATATTCATTGTTCGACAGACTTCCACATAAAAAATTTGAATCATATCACCACAAATACCTTGATCTGATAGTGTCAAGTACTTGAAGACCGAATTCAATGATAACTAATACAATAAGAGAAAATCCTTCAAAAATACAAATTTCACTTCATGACGTCACACTTTTTTTCGCATGCCATGGTGGAATTTTTCTAAGAAGGATTGTTTTTAGGGCATATATACTAACATTCCTCATTGGGCCTTGGTTTAAATTATAAGTACCCTTGGCGGTCACCAATATGACTGCGGTACACCTACTTACCTACCAAGATAAGGATTTCCATCAGTACTACTCTTGTGAAAGAATCTATTGTAATTATAACAAGAACTTATATACTCTCAATATTTTTTAGACTTATCAAAATTTTCACAACACCCCAGTTCTAACTGCATGCCACCAAAAGTTAAAGACATTTTCCCTTTCCATTGAAAAGATAAAGGTGGGATGATTTTAAACTTTACCTTTCTTTAATGCAAATTAACTTTTTTACATTAATAATTATCCTATTTTGTTATAACATTGAGGTTGTAGTTTTCCCTTGAAGAGACACGGCTATAAGAGGACTCTTACCACCCGAGGGTGGTGGAGAGAGTATTGGGGACAACCTGCTAGAGAAATTCACTAGCACTTCGCCGAGAAGATATATAAAATTCATGAGGAGTTCTTTAACACCTCAAAAACTTGAGACATTTGTAGGTTTTTTTACATTTCAATTTGTAGTAATGTTTTTTTATTATTGGCAAATAGTTTTTGAAAGGGACTATACCCTTGTACACCAAGGATCAGAAGCCATAATTGAAAGTTAAAGCATAAGAGATGGATCAAAATCCAAATAGAACAATAGAGCCCGATCGCAGAAATTTGTCGCCGAACAACCGACAAAGAAACAGCAAAAAAACAACATAATACAAAGAATCTAATAGCAATGGCATAACAACACCATTGGAAGCAACCGCTATCCGGCCAAGAAAATGAGACCCATGTAGCCCAAACCAACCAATAGCAAAGATAAGAATCATCAAGGCAAAGTGCTACCCTTCGAGGGGTAGATTTCTTCTTTTCACCGACCGTAACCCATCCTGATGGAGCCTTCGCGGTTGGAGAAGAAGAAAAAGGAGGAGTATTTTCCTTAGTCACATTTGTTCCTTTTGGGACAGCCACTTTGTTAACACGAGAGAGATATTTATCATTTTCCATGCTGCCCTCAACAGCTTGTGCATTTTTCATGCTGCTCACAATTTGAGATTCAGTTTCTCGGGGCTGAAATGGATTCAATATTTGTATCTGCATTTGAATCTAGTCCCTTTTTTGCATCAAAAATCAGGTGTTTCGGAAGAGCATCTCTCCACCAGCTACGCTTCTCATGTTGACGTTTTTCCATCCCACACTCAGTAGAGGTGTGCCCTAAGCAAAAACATCTTCTACAACGAAAAGGAAGACCTTCATAATCAAGAGGTTGTGACCAAGTTCTGTTTTGCACTCTAAGGTCTATGGTTGCAGGAAGATTTTTATCGGTGTCAAGTTCCACCAGGATTCGAGCATAAGTAGTATGGGTGTAATTAGTGGTTTGAGAATCAATATAGAGTGTAGTTCCCAAGGCATTGCCAATGGATGTCAAACAGTCATGACTCCAGAACTGGAGAGGTAAATGGGGCAGCCTGATCCAAACAGGTTTCCATGAGAAAGATTCAGTGAGTGGGTTGAAGGATGGAAACTAGGGTTTAATGATCAAATATTTAGATTGACAGGTCCAAAGTTTAGAAGCAATGATGTTTCTATCAGCTATTAAAGAGAAGGTTACAATGAAAATTTGTAGTAATGTTAAATATTATTTTAAATATTATTATTTTACATTCTTTATAACGTACTTATTCAATTTTGTAGCATCCTCCGAAAGCGCAGACCATCATTGACCTCCTCCAATTTCCCAAGGATATGAATATGAACTTGAAGAAGTGTAGTCTTGACAAAAAAATTCTCATCTGTTAGACATAGTGTCATTAGTGTTTTCATTGACGTCAATTTGCATTGTTGGAAAAGGTTATCTAGGTAGCATAAGAATCAACATGAGGTGTCAATCATCAAGAACCATGAAGGTTGATAGGTAATGCCATGTTTTGGTTTTTAAAATGTTCATAGAGATGTTTAATAGGTGTATGTCGGTCCCGTAAGATGTGTATGTCAGTCTGTAAGATGGATAATAGGCTAGCTTTCATGAAACATGTGTTGAAGCAAGCCAATCTAGGCCTAATCATAGACCTAGTACAAGTAGATGGTATGGTAGCATGAGGTATGAATCAAGAACATGTCTTAATGATCATGTGAGGATTATTGTGACATTTAATAGCATGTGTGGAAGGTGTACAAGGTCATGGTTAAATTGTATAGTGCATGTTCAAGGTCCTTAGGAGCAAGATCTAGAAGACAAGGAAAGAAATCATGTGCAAACTAGGTAGCATGGTGTATTTTAGAGGTGAGAAAGCATAACCGAGAATTAACAATTATTGATGAGGTCATCCAAGAGATGTATGCAAATTTTTAGGTTAGATGTCAAAGGAGGAAGCAAGAAAATCTATTTTGAGCTCTACCAAGCTCTCAAAATTGTCATTCCCAGCTCAATGGTTAACTTCAAGTACTCACCCACACATGTGTACTTTGCATGGGGACCCATTATTTTTTGGATGTTAGGGAATGGAGCTAAGAAAATTTTCAAATTGGAATGGGTTCATGTTGTCGTCATACTTTTATGAACCATTTTTAAGAAGCTAAGTGGGTTTAAACCCTTATAAAAACCTAGTTTTAGAGCAATAGAAAAAAATATGAAGGGTTTGGTCTCCAATCTGGCATGGGAAGGATAGTGTGAAGGTTCAACCATGTAGATAACTCATCGGATATCATTTTGGTGGTGGTGACATGCTCCAGGTGTGATGGTAAGCTACAACAAAAATATTTTTTTGTGAATATTTCAAAGTACATGCATATGTTGCATCGCAATGGTGAAAGATGAGTTGTGGAACAAGCTTGGGATATGTTCTAAATGTCCATGAAGAGATTTGAATAGGTTCTATGTAAAAACAATTTTTAACCTTTCTCCCAAATTTTCCTACCATTAATGGCATAATGAGGTGTAGACACCAAGTTTTTGTCACCCACCTACTCCTCGCATACACATTAATTTATTAAAACCTATCATTTTAAACACTATCTAAATCATCCTACTCATCCCATAAAATCATCCTTTTCATCCCCATAAAATAATGGTATTTACCTATCCAAACCTCTTAACCATCTCTAACCTATCCTAACCCTTTTCATCCTAACCTCCCAACCTCGCCTAACCTCTTCCCTAACCATTTTCCCTCGTCCCCATACCCAAAAATACCATTTTGGAAGTGGTTGAAACCACTTCCAAATGGCTTCCTCCAAATTTCCTGGATCGCAAAAATTCCAAAAATCACCCGTGATTATAAATAGGAGCTCAAAATCCTATTTTAGGGACCTTTTTTACCATTATGCATTTTCATTCTCGAGTTTTCTTTAACCAAAAACAAATTTCTACCATTTCAGCTATCATCAAGCCCAACAACAAGATTGTATCACTCCAAGGAACTGAAACATGTCATTTTTTTCATCTACAAGCCCTTAAGAACCTCTCCACTTCGTTAATGATCCAGCAAATCAATATCACCAATTCAACTAGTATTTTTGATACTCTTACAACCATCTCACATTAAAAATTTATCTCTTCCATTTATTATTAAATTATATTTTATTTATACATAAAAACAAACATAGATTATCATTTTAATCTTTGCTTTCATCAATTTATCATTTATCAAATTAAATCAATCTTTTTTATAAATGCCCATGATTCCCTTAAACCTAGTGATTCCTTTGAATCCTGTGATTTCTATTCAATTAGTTTCCTTTATCAAATCATTACATTTATCATTTATTATCTATATCCCTAGACTTAATATGTCTATTGCAAGCATGTCTCTCTGTTGTAGATGACTATTTTAAGTAGTCATCATATGATCATGAGCATCTACAATCTCTTCGATCATCCAACAACCCTTCATGTGGGAGAAGTTTGATATCCTTCATGCTTACTTGTGTGCACCATTTCATGTTCACACCTAACATAGAAGACATTGAGGAATAGATCAAATCTCCATGAAATCCAACAAAAACTATAAATTATTGGTATGACTACTTTGAAGACATTCAGATTGCCACCACTCTATGCCTGGGCCACCTATGAAGTGGAACATGATCTTCCTTTTCACCTTGAGTTCTATCTTCTATCCTTATCATTATCATTATTTATCTTATCATCTTTATCAACTCACTTAATTGTATCAAAATGAGTTGACATCCTTCAAGGAAGTCCCTTTGGATTCCTAGGAATTGGCCTTTTCCGAGCATCTCATCATCCCATTTATCTAATATCTCTTGTTTAGTTATTTTTCTTAAGTCTCTTCACTTGGCAAAAGGAGGATCGCTCATTCATTTTTCACATCTCATCATCGACATGTGATTAATTTCGGTACACAAGTATCGCTAAACCCTTCCATATTTTGAGTTTTAGGTACTTTCTACACTTGATAAGCATCTACCTCAAAAACTACCTAATACATTCCTTAGCATGACATGGTGGGACCTTGTTCCTTTATTTTCCATTAAAATTAACTTATAATCATTCTTGGGTTCTCTTCTCTGTAATCGTTAACAATTCTAGTAAATCACTAATGATTTTGGTGAATAACCCAGATTCCACAAATCATTCGATGATCTTTATGTGGATTGTTTCTTGATTACTCAATCAATTTTCCTTTAGGATTTTTGCTTTATTTTTATTTTTCTATTTTCATCTAACCATTGCATAGGTTTCCCCCCCTCTAGAGATATATTTTCTTATTTCAATTGAGTTAAAAATAAAACTAAAAATAAAAATTTAAAAAAAAAATAAAAAGTAAACCACATGTACATTTTTTTTTTTTTCCTTTTAGCATTGCATTTTTTGTTTCCTCATTGAATTAACATTTATTTTTGGGATTTAAAATAAACCCTTCATATATTTTGATCACATAGTCTAATTAGGAGGTTAATGAATTGCATTCACTTAACTTCCCTCACACACAACCAAACCACATTCAACACAATCTGCATCAAAACACTCCTACCATGTGGACCTACTTGGATTTCATCACCAAGAGGATAAGCCAACTTATGTTTTGAGGTAGAGTATAAATAAGTTGGTGGGTGGTATATGGCTAAGAACCCAACACCCTTATCATTGTGGGACCGTGAAGTGAGGGGTAGGCCCCAATACCATGCCTCATACCGACACCAACATAGATTGGGCCTCACGTACCTTTGGGTATATCGAGGACTCCAACCTTTAACATCACCCAAAAACCAACTATAGATTGCCATTTCTTAGGACCTCATAAACCATTTTTCACATTTCACCTTTTCTAACTTAATCAAGATAAAAAAATTCTCTTGTGTGACTTGTTTGCTTGATTGTAATCAACTCTCTAGATTATTTTTTCTCTCTTTTTTAGTGATTGTTTTTTTTCATGGTCTTAAATCGAAACAATATCCCATCAAAAAACTCTAAAAACATGGTTGAACATTTACAAAAGTCCTTAGAAAACATCCAGTCTCACCTTGACAAATGACATTCCTCATATCATGAATCAACATCGATCACCATCAACAGATGATCAAGAACCCCACTCTCTCTAGTATTCAATCTACCACATCAAAAATCCCTGATCCACCTAGTCCTCATTTCTTCAATAGTGGGGATCTAGTCTTCACTAGAGATCTGGATTCAAACCCCATTTCCCTCAATGCTTACTTAGCTTCCCAGGGTGTCCTTCTTTAGCAATCTACACCTGAACAACAACCCCTTATCACCAACACTACAGTATGAATTTTCCCATCTTATTGATCCTAACCATGAGTTGGTCATCCAATAAGTCCATCCTTATCCCACCACTCAGTGAATCAAAACATCTAATCCCACATCTTTAGCCCCCATCATCACTTTCAACCTTAACATTGTTTCCTCACAAGACACAACTAATCAACAATCATCATCCTCACCAAATCCCTCATCTAGCTCTGCCTCATCCCAAAACAACACCAACACATCCTCATCTACATGTTGAGTCCTTTAGTCTCCTCCACTATCCAAACACCTCCTGTGAGTTCAATAGCCATCCCATTAAGCATGTCCCAACCTATCCCATCTCAACAACCCACATCATCTATTCAAAATGTATTCATGTCTATCCCAACATCGACACCACTCATTAATACAAGTTCCATCTCTAGTGTTCACCCCTCTTCACAACAATCATCAACCACCCCTATCTTCTCTCAACACATACCTCAACAATCTCAGCCTCTTATCCACACTTCTATTCCTTTCAGCACATGCCTCAACAATCCAACCTTTCATCCACACTTCAATCCCCTTCCAACATATACCCCAACACTCACAACCCTTTTAAACACATCATGCCTATTCAATATCAATACATCCAATCTTCACAACCCATAGTCTCACAACCCACATACAATATTCTTATGAACACCCCTCTCTCCAACATAATATCCCTTTTCCTTACCAGCCATACCAACAACCAAATCCATCCACCTACATACAATCAACTCGGTCCTTCATCATTCAATCCCCAACAATAACCATCACAAAATGATCCCTTATAGGCATTGATGAACAAGGATCTCTAGCCTTGAAGCTTCCTCTATGGGTCCCAAAACACATTATCTTATGAAAAAATTATAATGAACCCATCCATCCATCCATACCATATAAATCATATCCTCCACATTGGGAACTCCTAAGTTCTCAAATTTATGAAAAATAAGACCCTCAACAACACATGGGCCTTCTAACATGCTTGTTATCTCATAACACATGACCAAGACCTTATGCTATGAGAACATTCCCATGTCCTTAGTTGGACTACCTTAGATTGGTACAACAATATTCCTCAATACTCACTCTTCTCATTCGCTCAACTCATGCAACTCTTCTTAGAACACTTTCTCAATTAATATCACACTGTAAATTCACTATCACCGATCTATACGCCATCAAGAAATTTGAGGATGAATCTATCACAGATTTTGTCACCCACTAGAGGGCATTATCAATCAATTATCCTTTTCCCTCCCATAGAATAATTAATGAGTTATTTTCTCTCTCATGTTCCAAACATATATCATCCACATTACAAATATAGTCCTTTCAAAATGTTTGATGAAGCCTTCACTATGGCTCACAAACTCAAGCTTCATGCTCTCAAAGATGGTAGGGTCAAACTCAGATCAAAGAATCCTAAGCCGAGTCTTCGTTCAAACCATCCTCTAGTCACGAAAAATCTAAGACATCAAAAAATGCATTCATTGTGAAAACTAATTCTAAAGAACATTTGACCTCTAAATGCACCCATCCTCAATGTAATTATATGCCTATCAGTGAATCTTATAGTGCATTTTTGATAAAATCTTGGTTGTGTGTATGATCACCCTTCCTCCCATCCACCCCATCGACACATTTGTTTCAAAACCTCTTGGTATCGAGAGAATGATTACTTGTAAATACCATAGGGTCAAATTCCATGACATCAAAAGGTGTCATTCATTTAGAAATGTCCTTCAAGATCTTATCGAAAAAGGTGAGTTACAATTGGATAACCAAATGCACCTCTAAATCAAATTTGGACATTTTTAAACAACCCTTTCCAAATCATGCCCCATCCACTAGTCAACCACAATCTAATGTCATCCACTCTCATCACACCATCAACACAATCAAAGATCAATCATCTACACCCTCAACATCTAGTGCTCCCATCACATAGAAGCACCATCTAATCATCCAAAAATATTCTATCACAAAAACAACAAATGAATCATCCACTACACCATGTGTTTCCATGTTAGAAGAACCTATTGAATCATGTACATCTTCTAGTCTTGCCACCAAAAAAATCACAAATCCATCCACATCTATCTCATCCTCTTTAAACCCATCTACAAGCTCTTCACAAGTTTTAGAAAAGAAACCTATCTTACAATATGTGAAAATATCTTATGATGACCATGTCACTCAACATTATGTGCATGTAATCTTAAAAATTCCATTACATGACCACACATCCCTTCATCTAAAAAAGTGAAAATCATATCATGTGATCATCTCGAACTCCTCAACACATAATCCAAAATCCATGCCTTCTATCTTAGGGCCACACCCCTCATCAAAATTATCAGTCACTATTACAAAATAAAAAATCATTCCCCAGTAGGCACCTAAAAGTATCACACAGAAAAAAATTCCTTTAAACACTGTACCATTGAAATAACCATATTCCCTTGACCTCCACCTCAAAAGGACATTATGCATAGTAACCCTTGAAAGGCTCATC
This sequence comes from Taxus wallichiana var. yunnanensis, assembly GCA_018340775.1. Taxonomy (NCBI): domain Eukaryota; kingdom Viridiplantae; phylum Streptophyta; class Pinopsida; order Cupressales; family Taxaceae; genus Taxus; species Taxus wallichiana. Next base: position 63,910,489 of record CM031241.1, read on the forward strand.
CAACAATCTATCATAACCTTACCTCCTCTTAAGCCATCTGGATCTCGAGGGTGGAAACCCTCCTGGTATAATTTTGAAGCATTTTGTGATTATCATCACACACAGGACATTTCTAAGAGGAGCTATAAATCCCTTCACTATTATGAATCCTTTTAACAAAGGCCTTCTCCCTATAGATCTAGAACCATAAAAAACAACCCATCAGACATCTAAGACTACTACATTTAAACCATCACCCACATCCACATCTACCAAAAGTGGGGACTCTTCCAAGAAATCCCCTCTTCATCAAATTAATGTAGTATGTATGATGTATCACCACTAGAACACATACCCATGACCCTAAGACTTTAGATCAAAGAAATCCAAAAGGTATCATCATCCCATTCGCTCTGATTCATCTAATCCAACACCTCCTGCCAAGGATAAGGTATCCATCCTTTCCGCTCCACATACACAATCCACCACTTCCATACAAAATACCATTATTAAATAACTTCATCAAGCTCTAGTAAAAATGTCCCTTTATGATCTTGTATAAACTTCACCTCAACATTGACAAGATATGATCGAAGCACTCTAATCTATATCGGTACCCTCAGATGATCCACATCCATTTACAAACTTATTGGTACACTCAAAATGTATTTTTCATCATCTCTTTTGACAACTCTAAAATCCCATCATTACAACCAGAGGACCACAACCTCCCACTATTCATCACCACCAAAATAATGATACTCTCATTAAGAGGGTCATGATCAATAATGGTGCCATCATTAACATCATATCATCACATGCCTTTGATCAACTTAAACTACCCAACACCATTTGTTTCCCAGTCACGTGTCATACTACGATCTTTCAATGACATTCACTCCCACATTAGGCATGATCATCTTACCAATCAATGTCGATGTTAAACCCTCCACAAACTCTTCTATCTAGTAGAAGGATAATTTCAATATAACATGTTATTAGGTCAACCTTAGATATGCGTTATGTGTTATATCCCATCTACTCTCCATCATTGTCTCAAATATGAACATGAGGGTAAAAATTTCATGGTCCCCACAAATCCAAACCCTTTCAAAGCATGTCACATGACATATCAACCAAATGATGTGCTTTTCCCAAAACAAAATTAGGCTCCTCTAATGAAGCCTCCACCATTTCATCCATTGCCTCATCAAATTTTTTGATGACACTTCCTTCAACGATGTTATGCAATTCATTTCATTGGGGGAGTATCACCTCCTTACACTTAATTCTCTTCCTGAACTCAAGACATACAAAAGACCTAAAAACAACCATGTATGAACCTAATGTGGGATATTATCTCCTTTATTCCACCACATCTCAAAACCAACCTCATCTATGGAGGGATCAATCACCCTTCTCCACATCCTACTAATTAGCGCCATGTCAAACCATTCATATCAGACTTCACATTCCTATATAACCAAGTCTTCGCACAAATTTACCTTCATCATTGTGCTGGAAAGGATTCAAACTCAGATGTTATGAACAAGGCATCCATGAATTAATCCTTGATCATTCCCGTAAACCTCATGAAAAATACATGGGTTAGGTTTCAAAAACCAGCCTCCAAACCTTCCACAAGCATCGTATATCTCATCCATAATAAACAATCATTACCTTCCCCATCTACACACGATGATCTAATGGACATAAATGACATCATTTCAATCCCATCTAACTTTTTTAGTCAACACTATCACTTTAGGACCACTGAATTATTAAACTAACCATGGTATTGAGACCCTTCCTCTTATTTACCTAAAATGATAAAAGAGGATTCACCTACCATTGATATTCTTTAATGCCACGATGACCAATCCATCCTCTCTTATATGGGGGTAAGAGGACCATTATCTTCAAAAAAACTCGCCACCCGACACAAGGACACTCCTTAACAAATCCATATCGACATTAATGTAGGAATGCCACAGGATCCTCACATAGTCATAGTCGGTCAATCTTTAAATTCTCAAGAATTAAAGGACTTCAATACCTTCCTCTTTTAACATAGTCAAGCATTTGCATGGTCATATAGTGATATGTCAGGTATTGACCCTATCATCATTTTTCACAATATCATCCCTTATCCCAATGTTAATCTTGTTAGAGAAAATCTACATAGAATGTACCATCGAATATCTCTTCTCATCAAAAAAGAGTTACAACGTCTACTCTGACACTAATTTCATCATACCCATTGATTATCCACAATGGGTCTCTAATATCATTCTCGTGACCAAATCCTCATAAAATTTACGCATTTGTACTAAATTTTTATACCTCAACTTCACTTGTCTCAAATACAACTTTCCTCTTCCAAACATCAATCAACTAGTCAATCTAACCGATTGCCATGAAATGTTATCCCTTCTAGATGGATTCTCTAGCTACAATCAAATTCTCATCACCACTAATGACCAACACAAAACATCCTTCATCACTCCTTGGGGGAATTTCTACTATCAAGTAATGACCTTTGGACTCAAAAATTCTAGGGACGCTTATCAATGCACAATGACATACATTTTCCACGATCTTATCCATAAAACTATAGAAGACTACATCAATGACCTCTTAGGAAAATCTAATCGACGTAGGGATCATATCATTTTCCTAGACACAATCTTCACTCATCTTATCCATTACATTCTTCATCCCAACCCTACTAAGTGTGTATTCAATATTCTCACCAATAATATCTTAGGGTTTATCATTTCTATTCGTGGAATTGAAGTAGATCTGCACTAATATTAAAGCAATCATCAAAATTCCTCCTTCTAATCTAAATCGAATTTGTATCCTTTGAGGTATAATTAAATTGATCAATCAATTAATCTCATAGCTTTCAAACCCTTTTCATCCTTTCAATCATCTCCTCCGAAAATATGTACATTTTAAATGGGATCACAACTTCAACAACCCTTCAATGACCTCAAACAATACCCGATTTCCATATTTTCTTACACCTCCACATGAGGGGGATCCTTTCTACCTTTATATCTCCTCTACTAATCATTCCTTAGGTTTCATGCTTTCTCATCGAGACGAGTAGGGTTATGAATAAGCCTTTTATTTTATAATTTGCACTCTCCATGACTATGAGACTTGTTATACTAAAGCCGAAAAGTTGTTTTGTGCCTTTTACTTCATAATGTATAAACTTTTTCATTACCTATGTAATCACAAGAATTATGTCATTACCAACCTCAACCCTCTCAAAACCATACACTCCAAGCCATGTCGAGTGACCGCATTAAACACTCGGCTCATGCTCATGACTTATTTTGACCTTGAATTCATCTCAAAAATATATATTTAGGGACATGCCATCGCGATCAGCTCACCAAATCCCCCTTATAGATAATCAATCACCTCACAAACAATTCCTTGACGAATCTATCAGCATTATAAATAAAAAATACACACCTATAAAATGAAACTTTTTTTTTTATGGATCTAAGTTTTACCAAAGGGGGAGGTATCAATATCATCATTATACCTCCCTAGTGTAATTCCCCTTTCACCATTGATCTCTCTCCGTAGGCCTGGTCTTGGCTTGCATGAAAGGGGGAGAGTCTTATTTGGTGGCGCCATTGTCTAGGAGGTAGATTGTTGATCAATGTTTGGATTAAAGAATTCAACCACCAACCCACCTATGCAGCGACCTAGCCTCCATGTGTGGCATTTACCAAACAAATTTATTAACCTTTTGGAATTGGTTTAAATAACTACCTAATGCTTCATATGGTCCCCTATGGTAAGAGGGTGGATTTGGTGGCCTCCTTCCTTTTCTTAAATAATAGTATTGGGAAACACGCATTGCTTTTGTTTTGTTGACTGTATGCCAAATTTTTAGCTACTTACATTGTATTCTTGGTTTTTCTTTTAGACTGGTTCTTGTTGTTGTGGTGCTTGGAAATGCCAAAATGGAGGGCCACGTGTATTTTTGGGTTAGCGTGTGAAGGCTCTAGAGCTTCTGGATTTTAGTTAAACTCTCCTCTCTCCCTGACGTAGCTTCCACGTTCTGCATACATTTATCCCTGGGTGCTGGAAACTATAACTTTTGACATAAGTGTCTCCTCTTATTACGTGAATGGATGTCCTTACCCTATTTCAAGATGTTAATTTTGAATCAAGCTATGCATGCTTTAAAGATGTGAAGGTGGTTTCATTCCTCGTGGATGCTTACAATCATTGCTTATATGGGTTTTGAATCTCATGCTTCCACCTCTAAAAAAATCTGATCCCCTTTGTGCTCTAATGGATGTCCTAGTCATTTTTTCTAATTGCCCCTTTTGACATAGGCTAGGAGGATGGTTGCAAGGTTGTGGGGTCTGGTTTTTTTTCCCCTACCTCTCACATTTTTCATGATCCTCCTTATCAAACCCATTTTATGCATTTATTGTAATCATTGCGTACTCAGATACCACATTTCTTTCTAGAGGTTAAACTCATGGGTTTGGATCCCCACTTCCTCTTCCAACGTGAACCATGGAATGCGTTTGGACACCCGAAACTAAAATGTGGATGATTCACCAGGATTGTTGTGCCAAACGCCTATCGATACGTGGAACGGTGGAAGCTTTTTCCAGGCATGACGAATACTACCCCTTTGATTTATATGCCAACATTAACAATTTCATGAAATGAATTATTTTCATTTGTTGAAATGGTAAATTGCTTGAGTTATATGGATGTTTTACAGTCGTTTTACCATGCATGTTACTCTTCTGGGTTTCCGTGATTACCTAGATCCAAAATGAAATGTTCTTTTGATTGCAAAGATTACATGTTGGGTGGGGTTTCCCATGATTCTCTCTTATTCTTGTTGTTGATTGTATACAATGGTTGCATGGATACTTAACTTTCTTCTTTTTATTACATTTTAAGTAGTATTAAAATATTAAGGACTAGCTTGTTGGGTTATTTTTCGTGAATCTATGATGAATGCATTTTCTACCCTTACTTTTGAGACCGATATGTGATGCTCTAGGGGATTTTAGACTCTCCATGGGATTTCTTCCTAGGGATGGAAACTTTAAACTCTAGTCATGTCCCTTAGATGCTCACCGTTTGATCATCATATCTCTCTTTTGAGGATGTTTGCTTTATGTGAAAATATAGTTTGATAAACCTTACCCTAAGTCCAGGAAGGATGATAAGAGAATATAGGAATTATCTTTTTAGGAATAAACACCCCTTCAATGATGATTCGAGTCTATGTAGCTGATAAAAATAATAGAGAGTGCACTATAAGTTTGGGTTACTGATTTATGGGAATGAGTATTTACTTTGTTGATTGTGAGTTGTTAATGGATTTGGATACTCTAACCCTGTGTTTTATTTTTCTTTATAAACATGAGAGATAATATTATCCTTGATCGTTGGCATTTCTAAGTTCCACTTAGGAGGGGCCAATAGGTTCTATGAACCTGCATTGGCAAGTTTTGAGGGGTTTATGTGTTATAGTCTAAATCCGGTTTTCTTTATTTTGAGTTGTGATTCTGAGTTTATATGTGACTGAGGGGTAAGCATGTTCAAGTTCCGTGAAATTTTGGTAATTTCTAAACAATTTTTAGTGTGGTGTACCCTCGTATACTCTCCTTTGACTGTGTAAATTCAGTATCATGAGGACAACAGGTAAATGGGGCTCGGGTTATAGCTAGTGAGTTAGATGCTTTCGTATCTTCAAAAAAAGGGGGATCTAACTATCTTGGTTCTTGAATCTTAATGAGTAGGATGCCTCTTTTTAGTCGATGCCTTACCCTTTTGTGATAAAATAAGAAGAAATATGGATAATGGTAAATTCTTATCTATTACAAAAGGAGTTTGGTTGATTATCTTCTTTTGTTTGTTATAATGGTCGGGAATCATTGTTTCCATCTTGTGATAACTTAAGGCATTCCTTTACCTAGTAGGTTGGATAGGGGTGGTTACCCCTCTAGCTGTTATGAATAGGAAGAATCATGATTTATTTGTGATGATAGAGGGCAGTATTACTTTTGAGATGACTTGGTGATTTACTATTTATAATTATTATTATCTTGACGTGACTAAGGAAAGTTTCTCCTTGTTTAAGACTTTGGTTATTTATTATATTTCTGATTGAGAGATGGAGGTACTCAGAGTGGCGAGATAAAATAATATGTTATTCAAAAGAAATAAGAGAGAGTTTTATTTTTTTAATAAAGTTTTGTGTGTAGTTTTTTAAGGTATTTTGGCTCAAATGAGGGTGTTGGAATATATTAAGGAAGCTTAGGATTTTGGTTATCTATGGAGGAGATATGGCTAAGGGAAATTCGCGTAACATCATCATATTGGTTCCTTGTGATGGCTCACTTAAATTTTATTAATATAGGTTTAAGGGTAATTAAATTGATTGGACTGTAATTTAAATCTTGGTAAGACAGTGGCATTAGATTTATTTTAATTGTTTTGATTTACTAAGTATGGGTTATTTATTTTATCATACTTTTTGACTGTTGTTGATAACATGGTAAGATGATCTTATGTTTGAAATTTTCTTTTGAACTTACTCTATATGTTCCTTGCAAGAAATTAGGTGTAGGCATGTTGTGGGGTAAATTTCCTTTGAAAGGGGCAATTAGTAGTTAGTATGTGATGTTAAAGTTCTAACTTTAAACCTATTAAATCTTATGACTTATTTAAAGGAATGTTGATTGATGTTGAGTATTGGATTTCAATCATGTAATTTATATGGTTACACGATTGAAATCCCAATACACTCTTCACTCTGTTTCGAACTCATTGGGTCTTTGATCCCTACTAGAATGATAGTAGTCTCTTTGTTGTTTCAGAAACAATGTTCATAATAGATTTTTATGGTTTCCTTCTTAATTTGAAATAGTAAATCTTCCAAAGATGATTAAAGAAGTTGTTAGTGGGTTAGAGCTTAGCACTATTTCATTTAATAAAAGGTTCATTTTATGATATTGTTAATGGTAGCATATGATTCCTATGTGTAGTTTTTATCATGCTCAGTTCTCGCGAATTGACTCAGGCTATAAATGTGCAGATGGCCTTCATGAGTAGAAAAAGGAGAGTTGCATCGGGTTTCTTTTGAGTTGGTTTGTTCCTTTGGGTTGTGCGTCGTGTTGGAAATAATTGATGTAACCATGTATAGCTTCCAAACGAGTAATGATAAACTTTTCTCTTGAGACAAAATGTTGAGTTGTAAACCCTTTTAAGACATAGTAACAATGTATTTCTAAGCATAACAAAATGGGTTGGATAATCCTTATAAAGGTTAAAGGTTAAACTAAGGTTTATATTTGAATAAATTAATGTAGATGTGATCTCTTGATAGCTTTTAAGCCCCTAAACGATCAAATAGGAGACTATATTTTAGTTTTATATATCTGTGTGTGTGTGTGTGTGTGTGTGCGTGCGTGCGTGTGTGTGTTAGGAATTAGTATTTACATTGTGCAAGATAATAATTACGTTGGTAATTATTATTATATAGTTTAATATGTTATTAATATATTATTGTTATATAAACAATAATATATTATTAGTATTGAGTTGTGTATTGTTACGGGAGTAACAATCACAACTAAATATGTTTAATTGTTGTAACACCTCCCTATTTTGTAGGAGGTTGTTTTGGCTATGTATATGGCTATATAATAGCCTGTGAATGTAATTCAAGATGTATCAAATACAATATCATAATATTATTTCTTGTGTGACAATATTGTTGTTCCAATATTTGGTATCAGAGCGACATGGGATTCTGAGCATTGTGTGGGGCAGATCTGTTTGTATTTATGGTTGCCCCGGTGTATGGAAATTTTTGATATTAGAGGATTTTAGTGATTGCCAACAACATTTTGGTTTATGATCTGTGTCCTCCCTAGCCGACGCCTCCTGGTTCATGATCTCTACGCGGTCTGTATAGACATTGGTATAATTATTATCTTGAATCCTTCGTCTTCTATCTTATTCACTGGATGCCTGCAGATCTATCCCATCGCCATGCTTCATTTCCAGTGTTGAAGGAATTTCTAGACAGTCATATGACATGGATGATTAAAATGGTATATTAATCATTGTTCTGACTCCTGAGGCATGCAGTGTGTAGCTGTCCATTGAAAATTCCTAGAGTAGAAGGGTGTAGATCTATTATATAATACCATGCTAACATACATTTGACTTGGCCTGCTCACCAAAGGTAATACGTATTTTTTATGCTCTTCGGGATTTGTGATTCAAAATGTTTGGTTTCCAAATCCAATACATCCCTGAAAAGCACCGTCAAGAGTGAAAGTTGAGGTTTGAAATAAACTTTGTTATTTGAAGTCAAATGCCTATACGCTGCAATACTCCTGCGCACTATTTTTTGTTCACGAGACGTTGATAATTTTGCATTGATTCATGAAGCTTTTTGTCATCCGGGTCGATTGCATTGAATGGGTTTTTGTAACAAACTATGTAATCGGTCATCGCTGTTGTCTGTCTTGATCATTTCTTGAACGACGACTCACATATGTGCAGAATCTGTTGAGTGGGGATCTAAAGCTTGCTTCCAGTTGTGTGTCTAGATTCATGTATGGTTGGGATCGATATATATTGCTTTCATGTAGTCTAAGTCATAATACAACACTATCAAATATTCCTACTATTTGATGATTTTGGATCTTCCATAGACCTGTTATCTGCTACAGAATTGTTTTGATTCAATCTCTTTTGGTGATCCACTTCGTTTTCTCATCATTTAGCATGCACAGTGGCGTTATACTGCTCTCCTAACACTATCGGCTTTTGAAGTGACATGTATCTGAAGTGGAATTTGCTAGGAATTGTTTGAGTCTCGAAGACCTCAATTGAAGGCAATTTGAAGGTGCCATGTAAATCATTGTAAGTTCTCCCATGTAAGTATTTGTGTATTTTCTACAGATATTCGACCTGTGAATTCACTCCTACTACTAGATTCTATTTGAAATTTGAGTCATTTTGTTATTTTAAAATAGTATATGTCAAAAAAATTAATCAATAGATTTTAGCCATATTAAAATTTTAACTATTTGTAAAAAGGATGCATTTTCGGTTATATCCAACACCTATTCTTTTGTCAAGCTTTTGAAAAGTCGCATAACTTTAAAAAGTCCAAAAAAAAATTGCCTCGCATTTCAATTTTGGACGCATTTTGCCAGCTTGTGCGTGACGCCCAAATTATCAAGGTATTTTGAGCTTCATGATCACATCCGGCTGAACTAAGCAAAGATGACAATGGAGGAAGGAGGCGTCAGAGGAAGGAGGTCGAACATCGACCTCTCATCGGGCCACCAACGACATGGCCGCACGTAAGCCGTGGTGGCATATGTATGGTGTGAGTATATGATTTTCGCAGTGGGTTTTCTATCAATGTGCTTCAGTTTGCAGTGTTCCTATTTTGTGTGGTATTTGATGGATGTTGGAAAGAGAGTTGTGTTGGAGCACAGATGACTGTCAGTGATCCTCTGACTGACTTGGTCCTCTGACTACCGTACTTCTTTGGAAGATGGTCAGCTAGAAGAATACGTTCACTAGCATTAGTGACCATGTGCAGCAAGACCTAACTAGCAAGATCCATTCAGGAGTATGTTCTTCGATGCATTTTGCTTCTCAGTATCTATATGAGTGGAATTTCACATTGTGGGGGGGAATACATACCAATGTTCCATTCCCATTCTGCACCCAAAACAAATTAGTCAAGGAAAGCTTCCAGTGGCAAAGTGGTAGTTTTATATGTTGTTCGAGATCGAGTGGCGCGATCAATGACATGAGACTACAATTAAGAACATTACGATTCTTATAGGAAGTACTCGTGAATTTTTTTCAATATATCTTCTATTGTGCGCTTTTGAGATATGCATGTTGTGTTTCCTACATAACCCCCGATGTATAAGCAGAGTGGTGAACAGTAGCACCCGAGTAAGTCACCATGGATCTTGAAAGGGTTTCAGTGGGAGGATCTAGAAAACCACACGAGGTGGACAGTTGATGAGGTTCCCGCCACGTCAAGGTTTGTGGTAAGCTTGTTTAAGACCATGGAAGGAGCGATCCTTTCTTTTGGATCAAGGTCATGAGTCACAGAGTGGACATACCATGTGGGTGAGCATACCGTGCATAGGAGTGTGTGGATGTTTTTCTACCATGTAAACACTTAGGGGGAATGTTAGGAATTAGTATTTACATTGTGTAAGATAATAATTACGTTGGTAATTATTATTATATAGTTTAATATGTTATTAATATATTATTGTTATATAAACAATAATATATTATTAGTATTGAGTTGTGTATTGTTACATGGAGTAACAATCACAACTAAATATGTTTAATTGTCAGAACACCTCCCTATTTTGTAGGAGGTTGTTTTGGCTATGTATATGGCTATATAATAGCCTCGTGAATGTAATTCAAGATGTATCAAATACAATATCATAATATTATTTCGTGTGACAATATCGTTGTTCTAATAATATATATATATATATATACACCTTGTTTTTCCCAAGCTAAATAAATCAACATTATCCTTTTATGGTGAATTCTTAAATGATCTTATGCTGAAATCAATGATTAGTTTTTGGAAGATAATGAAGTTATATAAGTAGGAGGGAAATTGTTTAAGAAACCCTTCGATCTCTCTCTCAATCATTTGAAATGTAAATGGTTTACCCTTGGCAAACTTAATCAAGCAAAGTCTAAATAAAACTTTTAAATAATCTTGATAAATTCTTAGCCTCAATAAAAGACTGAGTAATAACCCATGGGACCCCGAAGCTGAATTCTTTTGACATGTTTCCCCCTTAACCCTTGCCTTGATTCATTGTAATATTTCTTAAGTAATGTTAAACTTTAGATCCTTTAGCAAAGAAGATTATTGTTCTAAACCTAAAACAGTACTTTACCTCAATCGGAGCTTGTGCTTATCACCTATGCAATAGAGGTGTGGAATAAGTTTCAGTGGCTTAAGTATGATTAATTAACCTTGTGAGGATTGGAAAGTGTCTTTTCTAAATAAATGAATTAAGCAATTTTTGACTTATTATAAATGATCCTCTTTTAGAAAACTTGATCTTAAGAAAATTAGTCCATAAGTATAAAAGAAAGAGGTTCACCTTTGTAAGAATAATTTTTCAAATCATAACATGGATATTCTAGACCGTAAGTAAAGTTTTGAAAGACGTTTTAGTAAATAAATAACTTTAAAAAGATTTTACACCATGGGATGTTATTAACTATAATTGTGTATTGTGGATGGACTAGTACGTTATGCCTTGTCGAAGAGAAAAGTGAATTGTTCGGGATGGGTGTTGTATGATTCCATGTTTCCTATGTGGTCAATGTTGTGTTAAGATTTTTCAGAGTTGGATGTAGCCCTTTCTGATCACCTGTGTTGTCATGTAAACTCCAAGCAAGTCAAAAAAATATCCAATTTTTTTGCTGATGTAATTGTGTGTGTTTTAGTGGGTGTTACACCTGGGGACCCATATCCCTCTTTCTTTATAACTAAATTTTGAATGTACTAACAACATGGTAGAATACAAAGCTCTAATCATGGGTCTCCAAATTGCCATCATGCTTGATGTTCAAATCTTGGACATCTACGGAGATTCATATCTTGTTATCAATTAGATCAAAGGAAATTATAAATGTAAAAACAAAATCATGCAAAAATATAAAACCATTTTTGAATTCCTCTTGAAATCTTATGATCATTACACCATCCAAATAGTTATGTGATCTTCTAAAAAATTAATGGACACCATGAATTCTCTTGTATCCCTCATCCCCTATCAAAAACCATTATATTTTTTTTGGCACAAAATCGATCAACCATCCTACAAAAATCCCCTTCTATGAATCTCATCGAAAGCAATCAAACAGATCTTTGGTACACTCAAACATTTGACTATCTCTCAGAATCCAAAATTCCCCCGGCCTCTTTAAAAATTCAAAATGATATTTCCTTCAACGTGTTACCCGAATTTTCATTATAGGTGGTGTTCTATACAAGTGTGGATTTGATGGCCTCTTATTAAGATGTATCAAATCTCATGAATCTACTAAATCCATTCAGAAGTACACAAAAACATATGTGGAAGATGTGTTAATGGTTTGATTATCTCCAAACATTTCCTACGAATGGGATATTATTGGCCTAATCTCAATTAGGATTTTTATGCGTATGTCAAGAAATGTGTTAATCCGATAACATTCTAATCTCACTCACATTCCTAGTCAGTCTTTACAACCTTCTCAAGATCTATGGCCCTTCTCACAATGGGGGTTAGACCTCATCGGCTTCATCAATGCTTGTTCATCACAATGACATCACTCTATCAAAGATGGTGCAGCCATTGAATACTTCACTAAATGGGTAGATGTTATTCCCTTAGTCTCGTTAAATCAAACAAAATCATTTACTTCATTTATCATCATATCATATGTCGCTTCGACATCCCTCACAAGCTAGTCATTAATAATGGAAAATCCTTCAAAAACAAAGAAGTTAAGAAATTATGTGACACATTCAACATCAAACTAAGATTTTTATCACCTTATTATCCACAATCAAATGGACAAGCTAAGGCTTATAATAAAATTCTTATGAAATTTTTTGATCAAGTAGGTAGGAATTGGCACCTTCAGATCTTGTTTTCTCTTTGGGCTTATCGTACTAGAATCCGTACTCCATGGTTTTACCCCTTGAATTTTAAATCCCATCACTCCATATATCCCTTGGATATTTTATTCCTAATGAGTACTATCGTCAATAATGTCTAGTACAATTGGAGTTGTTAGATGAATATCACCTAACATCTCTTGAACATCGTCATGTCTATCAAGAGCACATCAAATGCGCATATAGCAAACATTTCATTGAACATGTCTTTAAAAGGTGATATTGTTCTCAAATAAAATCAAAATTTCACTACTTTGGAAAGGAGTAAATGTGGAAATTTTTCCCTAACTGGATTAGTCCATATGTCATAATTCACAAATATGGGTCGAGCTTACCATCTAGCCTCCCTTGATAGTACACCTAAAAAGGAACCTTTGAATTCCTTGCACTTGTGTCCTTTCTATTATTAACACATCAACCTTCATGACATTAGTCACATCAAATATATTTTTCCACCACCAGCCCATCATTTCATCATTGTAATGATTTGAAAGCATGTGGTTTACCGTCACTATCCTCAAAACCTTAAATATGAGCACCATGGATCTTCTCATTACATATTTCACATGGACAAGTTCCTCCTTAGTAGGAACCCCACAATCATTACATCCATCCACCTTGTCTACCAACTGAAAACATGTTACGAGACACACATGTGTAGTCTATGCACACATATTTTCCCCTCCTCGAAATGGTTTACCTTGGGCCTTCCCTGATAAAAATAAATTCAAAATATCTATGAATGCATCTCATCTAAATAAATAGATTGATCCCTTGACGGAAAACTATCAAATATCAAACTCATATTGTTAAATAGAAAGTAGAATGATCCTCAAGGACAACTTCAAGTCAAAGTTATAGACTAATCCTCAAGGCCAGCTATCCAAAAAAATAAAAATCAAAAATCAAAAATTATAAAACACTCCCTCAAAGTATGGCTATTTATGACATTGTCAAAAGGTCTCCACTTTGATCATCCTTCAAAAATTTAAAATTATTAAAAGCATCCTAGGAAATCTTCTCGCATCGATCATTTTACATCAAAATAAGATGTATGGCTATGGCATGAGCTTAGGAAACCATTTTAAAGGAGAAATTACACTCCCTCACAACCTAAATATGTCAACCCTTCCCATGTGCTGTAGGAAGGTATACATTTCACTTTCATCTATATCCAATATCCTACATGTGATTGCTCATTGTTAGTCATGTGTTAACATCTTTTATAAGGCCAAAAGGTGCAAGATCCTTCATTATACATTTTACCATCACATATGTATCAAATCCACATTTGAAGTAAACCAATTCACATTTTATTCCCACCCATGATTAGAATGCATTTTAAACAATCAATAAAGTACCGTCAAAATCAAATATATATCTTAAAACGTCACATCAAAATAAAATACATCTGACTATTGTTTCAACATTACATCTAATCCATATCAACATCACATCAAATATAATCAAAACAATTATCAACATCTATACATCTAAACATCATGATCATATCTAAATTCTACATTATCACACCCAAACATCACACTAAAATAAATCAACATATGAATCAAAATCATATATATATATATATATATATCATATCAATGTGTCAATATACATCATTAGAATTATAAAAATATACATCAAATATAGGCTTCACAAAAGAGTTGTATACATCAAAAATGTCATCTATCGAGTGAACTCGAACATCCGTCAACCGGATGCCTCCACGAGCGCTAATCCCCTATCATCACCACACACTTTTAAAATGTTCAAGTCATTTGAAAAACTATCATATTCATCAAAATAACACATTTTTCCAACATGTACCTCCTTTTAGGGCCCCAAACCCTTTGCAACATCAATAAACCAATCAATCAAATCAATTTTTTCCTTGATTACGCAACATAATCAGTCAAAACCTTGCCTCTATCAAAATCCATCTTGTATTTTTGTAAAATCTTAGCATTGGTAAGTCATATGTCTAGATGGGATGCAATCTCATTGGTTTTTCTATCACTTGGCTCCCTAGTTTCAAAATCCCTCCTTTATTGTGACCACATTCGCTTCCTACGAATCATACATCTATAAGACGTGAACCCCTTAGCTCCCCTATTATTCGACTCCATGGTAGCACCTTTTTAATTCTTTACCTCATCTTGGGGAAACTCAAAATGAAACATGCATGTAAAACCATCTAATCAATTGAATCAAACCTGGTGATTATTTGCACTATGTTATAATCACCCTCATATCGAGGGGGTATCACCGATCCAAACAAAAATCAAACCATCTCAAAACCATATTTTTCTAGTTGTTTGTCTTTCACAACCCACTCGGTAAAAAGGGGAAAATGTAGACACTAGGTTTTCGTCACCCGCTTAATCCACTCATATACACATTACTTTATTAAAACACAACACTTTTAACAATATCTAAATCATCCTACTCATCCTTTAATCATTTTTTATACCCTAGTAAATCATATTTATATATCCAAACCTCCCCGACCATCTCTAACCTATCCTAACCATTTTCATTCTAACCTCACCTAACCTCTTCCCTAACCATTTTCCCTCATCCCCATACAAAAATCCCATTTTGGAAGTGGTTGAAACCACTTCCAAATGGCTTCCTCGAATTTCCCAAATTTTCGGTGATTCCAAAATCACCCACGATTATAAATAGGATCTCAAACTCCTATTTTAGGGACCTTTTTGACCATTGTGCATTTTCATTCTCGAGTTTTCTTAAACCAACAATGAATTTCTATCATCTCATCTATCATCAAGCCTAAAGCAACAAGATTGAAAACTCCCATGGAACTACAACACATCGGTTTATGCATATACAAGCCCTCAAGAACCATGTGATTTTTGTCAAATTATATTCCTTTATAATATCATTGCATTTTATGAGTTATTATTAATATCTATAGACTTAATATATCATGTTTGCAAGCATGTATCTATTGTAAATGATTATTTCAAGTCATTCTCATCCTATCACAATCATCTAGGATCTCTCAGTAGCAAATTCAATACGCTTAAGGACCCAATAAGTCCAACAGATGGAACCTTCATCTCTGATACCAAAATTTAACGACTTTATTACGCTTCTCAACTAGGAAATTTTTATTTATTTATTTGACATCATGCTTCATTGATTTAAACACCCATATATTTAAATCAAGCATAAATATTAAGTTCATATCTCATGTTTCCTTTTTCTAAATTCTCATAATTTAGAACTAACATCATCTTAGTCAATCCATCCTATAATAGTCATAAACCATGTGCGCTTGTATGAGTCGGTTAATAATTGTCCCTCATAGATTACTCTTTACGAAAGTGTGTCTAATCTTTACGAGCATGTATACAAAGTATACTAATGGTTTCTTTCATATATCAAGGATAGTCAAATATTACATTCTAATTTTCTACATGGGTATCATTCATCAATCCCATTCAAAGATCCTACACCTAGATCTTGGTGAAGTCGTGAGAAGTGTAATCAATAGCTTACACTAATCCAAATGATTTTTAGAGACATGTCCTGTCATGCTTAGTTCCATGACATTACACTCATTAATTGGAACTTGTCTTTCACCTTATCACTTATTTACTAGTATCTAGATTAGGACTAGATAGTTACAAGTTGTCGTACAAGGTACCAATTAGGATCTTCCTACAAGGGTAAGTGCCACAATATCAACTTAGGATGACTAAGGGAGAGTAAGAATATCGTAATGATTTTCATCATTACGGGTCACTTCCATTTCTTGTATTCATCATAAGATGACATTGGGTACTTAACCATGCAAAGACAATCTACATTCTTACCTAGGACATTACTTACATCTTAATGCATTATGACCTTTTCATTTAGAGGAGATTGACGGGTTAACTCAACATAAAAGCTACCCTATTGTAGCCAAATAATGACCTTAGTCATTAAGTGGGTACAACATGGCAGCATGCCATATCGATTTGGATCACCAAGTTCTGCTAAATAGGAAAGTCATATCTTATGAAGTTAAGGTTATTTGATTAAGTTACAACATGTCAATTCCCAAGTTTCAACATTACTCCTATTATGATAGGATTCACACCTAAGGATCTAAATGAGGGATTCATGCATATCAATCACATGTTTAGAGTCATTCCCAACATGATCATTATGTTTACTAGTTGCAGTTTTAAATCAGCATTCTGCATTAAATCCCTTGTTCATACTTTGCCTTTTTACACAAGCAATGCATTATGAAAAGAATAGTACATAATAGTATTAGTATCCAAATGAATAACATCAGTCCATATTACATATATGTCAATCATATGTGATTCCAATTACACATATTCCACTTAATATATACATATTGTATTCAATTAATAACACAAAAGTAATATCATTTATTTAATTAATCACTTGCCAATTCAATATCAATACTTATTACATAGTCTTATAAAACTATCAACATTATCATTATTGAAATAATAATGATTACAATACAATATGTATTAGTGAAGATAATACTTTATTAATAACAGAACATCCGCTTTTCTCTCATTAATATCACAACGAAGGAGAGCGCTTCTTAGTAAAATACAATACAATTAATTGCATTTCTCAATTCAATACAACATCATCAACAAATAATAACTAATACATGTCCACAACTGATTATCAAAATAATCACATCTTGTTCCAAGAATCATGCCTTACTAAAATACAATTATTTTCATCTTTTCACAACAAGAACAAACTTTATAGATTTCATCATAAGACATAGTAGTGAGCAAAGGTGTAAGTCACATCTTCCTTCATAATCAACCTGCAATGTTAATAACATGCATGGAAAATATTTCATTGTACATGGTCAATTCCAACTAAACTAGCATGATAATACCTATCTCTACCTTAATAGTTCATGCCATTTAGTATTTAAGTAAATGAAATGTTGCATTACATTGATTCATACAATTGACTTCAAGAACACAAGGCCATAATAGTAACATAACAAAATAATTACATTGCCACCACTTTACTATTAACTTCCTTTGAAATTTAATTACTTAAGGATAAGACACATAATCCATTTCAGCTTACATATTCCTTTCATGATCAACTTGGATCTTTAAGGTCATTATTTATATCGTTCTATATAGCCAAATAACTTATATAGATATAAATATTTTTTACTCAATCCATCAAACACTAGTAGTTAATAGTATTTAATCACTACATTAAATGCAAGTAATCAATAGTAGATAAATCACTAAAATATTAACCAAATTCAAGTAGTTTCTATGAACTAAGTTAAATACAATTATAAATGGTATTTAATCACCTTGTCCAAAACAAGTAATCCCTTAGTACTTAGTCACATAATTAGATACTACTAGTTGGGTAACAGTTATTAGTTCCTGTAATATAATAAATATATCATATAAGAATCTTATGATTAACATCATATCTAGAACAGACTTACAGTAAACGATCCAATAGGTAGTAGTGTAACGGTTCTTGGTCTCCTCAGAATCGGGAGGTCCAAGGTTCAAATCTTGGCTCCTGTTAAGGTGTCCTACTACCGACGCTTTTATACCCGGTGATAGGGTACAATAATAATGTTTTTTAATACATGGGATCACCAAGAGCTTAAACTATCATCCTTGGATGGTTCCATAGCTAGTGTGGGCTGGTGATGCCACAAGGAATAGGGCCCTCTCGTAACGCCTATAAAAATGGTGTTCTAAGAACACGCTACAACATAACGCTTAACCCAAAAATTACGACTAATTTTTTTTTGTTTAAGTTATAAGAATGTTACAAGGGTGCTTGACCCCTTAGGGTCCATTAAATTAACTTACACCACAAAACTCAGCTTTACGATTTGAGAACCTAGGTCTAGTAAAAAGGTTAACATATTTTCAAATTTATCTCAAGGGTCCATTAACCAATTTTTCATTAGGAAGGTACCAAGGATTAATTTACTTAATTAAATATTTTCTTCTCTTTAGCTAATGTTCAATCCTAGAAGGTTAACCTTATGTTAATTTATTAAATTCATTATCTTATTAACTTAGAGTCTTTTTGTGACTTCCCAAGGCTTGCTAAGAACTAACCAAGGATTAGCACTCTAAGACAATTTAAATGGCCCCATTCCCCAATTACACATACCCTTAAGGATTTTAAATTAAACATTAAAATACATTTCTACCTAAAAAAGTAGGGTGAATTCTCCACCCTTAGATCAAATCAATCTTGGCCACTAGATCCTAGGGTTCCAAACTAGCCCTAAATTTCCTTATGGATTTCTTATAAACCTTTTCTTTGTTCCATTCTCTCATTTGGTCTATTTTCTTTTGTTTAATTTTCAGGTTGGAGAGGAGGAAGCCATGGGAGCAAGAGAGGAATAACTATGGAGGATTATACATGGAGATTTAGTTTAGATTAGCTTAGTTATAGTTTTATTAATGTAATCTATTTCATTCAAGGATTGGGAGGGATTTCCTCTACCAATCTAGTTTTCATTTCAAGCTATTTGTATATTGGGTTTTTAATTTGGGGAAAACCCTACCCCCATTGTTGTAAATGAAAGGAATTCTTAAAATCCACCATTTGTATGTTTAAAAGCTATATTCCACATGATTAAAACATTGTTTGATTGTTGGTAGTTCCATAGATCATTTTACAAGCTTAAAAATTTAGTGTAAACCATTAAAAATATATTATACAGTGTAACGGATCTACAGAGTTCTGTCACGTGAGTGACAAAACCATCGCCCAGCAGCAGGGTGATCCGGGGTCAGTACCCTACCGAAGCAGCGGTTTTGAGACCACCGCCTTAGCTCCGAGGGGCAAGCATGAGACCGCCGCTCTACACAGTGGCTGCGGTCATGTTTCGAAAATAGAACCCTAAATACGGAATTTTTACAAAAAGTAAAAGTTGCTAAAAGGTACTAAGATGCATTCTGAGCTTAGTTTTATGCACCTAAGGTCTCCAGTTTTGTGATTTCTTTCCATTTGATCATTTCTTGATTAAAATTACTCATTTAAAACATTTTGAAATCTAATAGTATCAATAAAAACTACAAGATCTATTCCATTATGTTCAACTAACTTTCTTTGAATTCCAAGAGAAAAATTACATGATTTATATCTAATTTCACATTGTTATTTTCTAATACAAAAATCAATATTTCCAAACACAATAAACTTCAAACTTGTTCTCTTGTTCCCTTTTTTTTCTAAAACATATGTATGTTCAAAACAACTATAACAACTTTATTTTCCATTCCAATTTTACTATGTATACATTTTCAACATCTACAACTTCTATATTTCTTATTTCACATTTACAATAAAAACTTCACAATGAAAGTGAACTTTCTTTTCCATTGATATAGCTTAAATCTTTTAACACAAAGAACTACTTTTCTCACAATACAACCAAGATTTCAACAAGGAGAATTACTTTCTTTTCTATTTGCAAAACTAACTCTACAACTACCATTCTTTCTTCTTTCTTTTCTTAATTGTTTCTTTCCACATGCAATACAATATCAATAATAACTATTTGAATACAACATTCCTTTACAAGATCAATACAATTTCCTCCACTTGAAGTGGGAAAGATCATACAATAATGCAAGTTAAAATAGAATACAATATTACAAGTTCTTCCACTCTAAGTGGGAATAACACAAAGGAATTTTCACAAGGTTTCCAACAAGGCTCCAAGCTTCACAACTCCAACAAGATAGCTCCTCCAAGATTTGTTTGATTCACAACAAAAATGGGGAGAAGAAACGCTCTCCACCCAACCAAGATATCCAATGAAGAGGAGAAGCCATCCTCTCCATTGGCCCCCGAGCCCCAACCACATTACAATGGGAGATGATTCCAACTCATGGCAACAACAAGCTTCCACAACACACACAAGTATTTTACAACCATCTTAACCACATTCAAAACAACAACACAAGAAAAGAGAACAACAAAAAACAAGGCTTAAAATGAAAGCCAAAGGGACAAGACCTATGGGAGGCCACTTATGCCTCCCAATGGGAATGGATTCCCACCTTAAGCCTCCAATGCATATCTCAAATCCCCTACATAATATTATGCCTCCCTCAAGTATCCCTTATACCTCCCACATACTATTATGCCTCCCCAGCTTCTCTTATGCCTCCCTCATAAAAGAAACAAGAAATAAATGCAAGCATTCCTTGCAAGGTGGGTCATCCAACCCGAACTCCCTCCACAAAAGGGTAAAATATTATGCCTCCCTACATGAAATCTCCCATAGTCTCCTCCTACTCCAAACTTAGGCAATCTACCCACACCCAACAAGCATTCCAAGAGAAAACAATACTCAACACAAGCATATAAACACAAAGTAAAGCATAACATAAACAAGGGAAAGCTCCTACCTTTCCATAGTAGAGCTTGTTCCAAGAGTAAGTATCTAAGCTCCTCAAAACCAAGCAAGCATCCACAAGCTCCAACAATCCAAAAGCAGTCTCAACAATTCTCTAACTCCTCCAAAAATACAAGAGCAAAAATAATGAAGTAACCCCCAAACAAGCAAAAAGATTTCAATAAATAGAAAAAGGAGAGAGGAGGATGATGTGGCTCCAAGTAGGATGCCACCTCATTTCCTCTCCACTCCACATCACCTTAGTCAACCTCATATTCCAAAGCACCATTAATAAGTGGTTGAAGGAATGACAAGTTACTTACACACACTATCTAAGCCCACACCCCTAAGGACAAAATTAATTTCTTGAAAGAAAGTGCAATAAACATTTTACCTTTTTATCTTCCCAAAACACCTAATGGGGTCTAATTTTGACCCCCCAACCCATAGGTAGGGTTGGCATAGTGATTTAAGAGGTGTGGGACAAGTTTGACTTGTCCCACAAGCTTCCAAATTTGGCCTCTAAGGCCAAATTCGAGTTTCCCATGAAGGGTAGAGTGTACAACACTCAAGATCTCAAGCATTCAACACACAACACAAAATCCAAGAGTAAATCAAGTCTAATAAATGAACTCCTTTTTGGTCACATCTTTAATTAGTTTAGGACAAGGTTCAATTAGCTTAATTAAGACACTACAACCCATTAATAATAAAGGGGTAAAACATACATCAAAAATATAAATAATTAAAACAAGTAAATTACATTACTAAAAGAAACACATACTAACATTAATAAAAAGGAAACTAATAATAAAAGACAACACATGACCCCTTGGTCACAATTTTCCCCTAACCAAATAATTCTAACACACACACTTACATGTTGCCATGGTGACCCTTGTTGAATTCACCTAGAATTCCAATTTGGTTGGTCTCGTACGTACCAAAATTGTAAGGTACTGTACTACGGAACGGTGTAATAAGTGCCCCGATGATGATACAGGTCTCTTCGCAAGGTGTTCGGGATCCAGAGAAGCTTTACGGATATGCGTTAACATCCCGCATGCCCCGCTTAGCCCCCGCGTGCTTTGTTTTCCTTATTTTTCCTCTTTTCTTGGCTTTTGGTCTTCAAGGATTTAAACCACCGCCCCTAAGGGCGGCGTGGTGACCGCCGCCCTACACAGGCGGCGGTCTCAGAATCGCCGCCCGAGCAGGCGGCGGTCCTGTGCGCGTTTTCCAGAACGTGCTTTTGACGGAACGCACGCAAAAATCAACGCTTTACCAGCTTTTCTTGCCGACTTAAGCATGCATTAATGTTTTTGGTCCCCTGGAATAGTGTTTTTCTTTTGTTTAATGTTTAGGAGTTCAGTTTAGATTTGATCTTTGCATGTTTGGATTCCTATAAATGCATGGTTTGTGCACATGCAAATGGCCCCTGATTTTAGTTCTGAATTTTGCTCCAAAGTTTGTTTTAAATTTCTTGTTGCAGTAGATTTAGTTTTCCTTTGCTTAGAATTCTTAGTTTTCTCATTGAGTGCTTTGGTTAGTTTTGTATCATGTAATTTGGTAAGCCACATATCCAACTTGTGCAAGTGCAAACATCATTTGGGCCACCATTTTCACTCCAATTTTCATGTTTTCAGTACTATGGTCGTTTTAGTTTGCTTAGGATTGGTAGCATAGTTTATTGCAGGTTTGTTTTAGCTTTATGTTACTGTTGGTAAGCCACAGATCCAACTTGTGCAGACAGCATTATTGTTTTGGAGTAGAACGGTCTAGGTAGCCATTAAAGTTGCAGGTTTTGCTCTTCATACGTATTTCTAGTTTCAGTGTTCTAGACGCTTTTTTGCATGATTCAAAGAGACTCCGCTAGGAATTGCATAGGCCAAGCTCGTACTCTTGTGCTATCCCTCTCCTATCCGCATTCTATTCTATCTCGCATTTTGAAGGCCGGGCCCATTGATCCAAATATCTATTCCTCGTTGATGCAAGCATTCCACGCTTTTCGGGTTCAAGTGAGCACAAAGAATGAAGAGATCATACCGAGGGGACAAGAACACACACACCGCCGGATTCGCCATGCTCTGCGAAATCCGTGTTCCATATTTCAAATTTTTAGTTAGAACTTATCAAATAAAATAGTTAATCACTTTATTTCAGCTTATTTCCATTCTCAATATTGCGCTGTGGAGGTTGTGGGGATTGATAGTTTCTAAGAAACTATGATTCATTCCTCACTTCGAGGTAGGATCGAGAATCTTGCAGATAGATTAGTTATTTCATTGTTTAGAATAGATATATGAAATCGCATGCATAAAAACTACACTCGGCTATTTTGTTTGTTTTACGTTGTTAGTTTAGTTGTCAATTCTAAATATTTTTAAATAGCTACTTTCTTATAAATTGTCGGAAAATACAAAAAGAAATTATATATGCTAGAAGTGCACTTAGATTTTACTTTATTACAGTTTGTTTCATTATCACAGATGACAATTACGGGACCTAGGAGCCCAGGAATACATTTTCGAGCCAATTGTGCCTCTCACCAATACCGTAGTAGCAATAACTCGATATTGACCAAAATCTTAGGATACAAGTCTTCCAAACAACAACAGACTTCCAAAGATCAGATACGGTTGAGAGGGTTAAACATCGAAGACGACTCAAGCGCATCTATTTTGGTCAAATCAGCCAAATTACAGATTACCCTAGAAAATACCCACATGACCGTAGAAGGGCTCGAAAGAGAACAAAACATTCGGGTGTGATCCTTTAGTTCCACAGCCAGACGCTGGATACACCCTAGTAGATATAGATACCAGCTTAAGAATCCAAGTTGCGATAACACCTGTAAGGTATTCCGAGAAGATCGCACAACTATTGGTTCTAAACATAATAGCCGAAAAGCTTACGACTATTGGATACTAGGGATCAGAACTTGATCTCCCGTATGACCATAACGGGACCGCAACAACCAAGAGTCTATGGTTGTGATCCGCAGATCCCACAGCCTAACGAATCCATAAAAGAATTCGACATAGACACTGGCCTACGTAAATTAGTATTTCAGTCTACTCCGATTCCACCTCTCATCATTCAACAGTTATCCCTACTAAATACAACAGCTAACGAAGCTAGAGAATTTTGGACTAGGCCAGAGAATCGTCCATAGAATCGACCATATTCACCATATGACCCTATCAGGAGAAATACACGAAACCATCCCGGGTCATTTTCCACGCATCCCACAACCCATAGATCGAATCATGCCGAGCTCGATATTGATTGGAGCCTTCGAGTAGTCATCCTCGCTGATCGATCTATCACACCACCCAAGTTAGAGGGGCCTTCTTTGCCTTAGATTCACAAATACCATTAGTTCGTGTCGAAGACATTAGACTCGCCTAACTAGTTTTTCTCGCACATTCTACCCCCACCGGTACTGTCAAGCACGACACCTGGGAGGTCGGGCACGTGGAAGAGTCACTTGTTGATTCTCACGCCGCCTATTATTGCTTTTCCGACGTACAAAATTGGTGAACCCGACGTGAAACAAGCAATTCTTTCACCTTCTCTTTGAGAAGTTTCATCTTCTCCACATCACCTTCGCTCCTTCCCATTATTCTGCGGGTATTCATATACCCCCCGAATATGTCGGGATTAGATGCATACGGCAGACCCCTCTTGGGTCTTGAGGCATACTACGCCCAACAGAATAGGCAGTCATCACCCTCACTCTCAATATGGGGTGACAACTATTCAACTAATCAATTGTCAACACAAACACCAAGGACTAGATATAACTCGTCCTACCAAACAGAGGGGTTGGAGCAACTTGATCAAACACAAACAGAGCCTTCAGGCTCGAACAATATGACATTAACTGGAGAGTCTGCTTCATCTCCTCAGGTATTATTCCGACCGCCTATTAGTAGACAATCGGATCCATACTTGGTCTTAGACGATGGACAATCAATACTTTATCCTAGGAGTGAACAACGCTCTCAAGGCATGTACCCACCTGTAGGAACTTTGCAGATACAGCCCGAGTTCTCTCCTCAAGAAAATTCCCTATGCCATCACGTATGGAAAATACTCTCAGAGAAACTTGGCAAGATAGCAATCAGTTCATGACAGGCTATCACATGCCTATACAACACCAGGATATACAACAAACGCCACCAAGGCACGATATCATGGCTTCACCAAACGAAGTCATTTCAAATCTAATGGAAAAGGTTAGAGGATTAGAACTTGCCCAAGCAAGTCAAAATTCAAGAATCATACAAACAGGGAGTTCCAATCCTCCGCACCATCCTAGCCAAGTAGATCTCCTCACAGGAGTAGGCACATTAGGTATGACTCCTCAATATTCACAACAAGTGCCAACTAGACCCACTATCGCCAGTACTGTTCCTCTAGGTCCAGTACAAAGCAATCCATTCCTGGATAGTACCCCTTCGTACTTAAACATGTACTCCAAATCACCACAAGGGGATTTGTACTCATCCCCCGGCATGTTTACTCAAATGCAAGGATTGCCTTATGCCCCTGCTAACGCGTACGTTACGCCATATCAACAACCCGTTCCGCCACCGCCTCCTCAACAGGCACCATCAATGGTTGAGACATATGCGATAGGGACTTATTCAGAATATTTAAAGGAGCCCTTAGATTTCGCCATACGAAGCGTTATGCTTCCAAGGCCTCTTCCCGATTTGCCTAAATACAAAGGAGAAGGAGATCCGAATGCGCATATCAAAGCTTACGCTACACCATTCGTGGAACTACTCCCATGGGATGGGGTTGCTTGCTAAAATATTCCCAAAACGCTCTGGAAGGCATTGCCTCGATTGGTATTACGTAATCACCCGAGGCTTCCATACATTCATTCAAACAACTCGTGTCTGAGTTCATCAAAGCCTTCGACATGAACAAACTATTAAGGACAGGAATCAGGGAGTTCTTGCACATCAAGCAAGAACATAACGAGTCTGTCGCCCATTTCATCCAAAGGTGGCGCACAGTCCTTTATTCCTCGGCAAGCGCTCCAAACATGGATCAGATGGAACTATGCGATTTATTCCTTCATTCTCTTAGCAGAGATGTGAAGGAAGAAGTCCAGAAGTTCCCACTAAGGACTTATGACGAGGTACTTGAGAGCGCTCTGCGAATTGATCAAGCAGCGATAGATAGTGGCCGTAAGACGTATGGAGCAAACGGGAGGTTAATCACCCCTACTCAAAACACTACAACCACTACAAGCGTCAATCAAGGACCCAAAATCCTTAACAAAAATCGTGGGGTAACAACAGATGGAGTAACTGACCAGCCCAAGAGGATAAATGTCATTAATACTCCGTCACAAACAAACAACCAAAGAAACAACAATTTTACCCCGACGATCAATACAGTGGATTTTAATAATCCACAACAACAACAACGGCGAAATCCCATACAAGGACCAAACCAAAACTCCTTTGGTTATCAAAACCAAAATCAAAACCAGAAACAACAAAACTTTAGTCCTAATAGGCAACAGTTTGATCGGAATTTTAGGCCACAATACACACCAAACCAACAAAACGGGAATTACAACCCCAATTCTTATTGTGGTTTCCATAAAATTCGGGGTCATGACACTAGAACGTGTCGTGATTACAACAAATTCATGCAACGCTTGCCAAGTGAACAAAAACAATTTTTTATGGATATGTTCTTAGCAGATCCTACGTCACCAACGGCAAGTACCTTCGCAGCGCTTCCTCGTAATGCCCCTCTCAAGATCTTTAATGATCCACTCCCAAATCATGATAAGCGATAGGTTAAAACCAACTGGAACAAACAAAGGTGCAATAACGGAAACAACGATCACGAGGCCTCAACCTCACTAAACTGCTAGTCGCGCCACAACTAGGAAGTCAACCACGACCTAAGGTAGTTGGATTAGTAGAGTTAGACTCCGAATTACCCGTTGAAGCAATTACGAGAACACGAGAGTATTTCTCTCAACCAAGTCCAAGCCACCTGCCGGAAACAGATAACATCCAGCAAACCATAGCAAAACCCATGGGTGCTTATGATCTAATTAATGATCTAACAAAAACCTTCTCGCATATTTCATTCCTTGATTTACTAAAGAATTCCCCTGCTCATAGGGCTGCTCTTTTAGAGGCGTTAGGTTTGGGTCATTTAGTTAGTATCACTCCACCACCGGAAGCGCAAGTAAATCATATAGACTTTGATGTTTATCCACCGGGACAGGCGGATAGGGATGTTGAATTCATATTCGAAATAAGTAAAATGCCTACAGATGCTGAGATCGCACGCCGAGGCGATCCAGCCCTACACTTGCAAGTACAAGTTTATAATAACTATGTAAAACGGGCAATGGTTGATGACGGAGCTGCGGTTAACATAGTTCCTTTCTCTTTTCTCCAAAAATTGGGATATGGAGAAACAAACTGTTCTACTACACGAAATACCTTGAGAGGCTACGACAGCCTTAAAGCCACATCGATAGGAACTATAATACTACCGGTCACCTTAGGACCTAAAACAATCCTGACTGAGTTTTATATTATAGATCGGGAAACTAACTATAATATGATCCTCGGCCGACCATGGATACACCGCATGAAGGCAATCCCTTCCATGCTATTTCAAGAAGTAAGATTCCTGCATCTGGGAAAGGTATTTATAGCCAAAGGTGATCCAAAGCCGTTTGACGTACACCTAGCCGATTTAAAGAAAATACTGTGTGTACACTGCACTCAATTTGAACTTCCAACAAACCAACTTAACAAACCCTCTCGACCCAAAGCCGAGGAAAAGTTGATACCTACGCGATCTTGAAACTACCAACATAGTCCAAACAATTCCAACCCCTAAAGGTAAAACTAAAGAGACAAGATCATTAGGACTATCTGCGAAGATCGTTGAATTGATAGAACAAGATTAACCAATGTTCTTACCATTCGATTCAAGAGGCATAGGATTTTCCTTAGGTGTTGGTTCCTTGCAAAGAAAAGATCTCTCAGTATGGTAGAAGTAGAGTATGCAAACACAAAGCAGATACACCTACATCCATACTCCCCTAAGTATTGGACTCTCCATTTCGATGGAGCTAAATGTCACATGGAGCGAGGGCAGGGTATAATTCTTACCTCGCCCGAAGAGAAGGTCCTCCCATTCTCTTTCAAATTAAACTTTGAATGTACAAACAACGGCGTTGAATACGAAGCCCTCCTCCTTGGCCTTACCTTAGCCAAAAGAATTGGTGTCGATAATATCAGAGTTTTAGGAGACTCGCAATTAGTGGCAAACCAAGTTTCAGAGGTATATGAAACTAAATCCGAACACTTGCAACTTTACAAAAATGCTGTATTAGATTTAAGCAAGGCATTCAACTTCATATCCATTGAAGCAATCCCGCGAGAAAAAATCTTCTCGCCGATTCAATAAGAACCTCAAGATCACGTTTTACTCCAAACAATGAGCTAGAAGATACTCATTTCACACGGTATCCATTCGTAACTAACCATTAATAAAAACAATGATGGATCCTCTTTCAAACGGAAGTAAATCTACCGCCCTAGACCATGTTGGAAATGATGCGGCTACTTTGGATTACTTAAATGCCTTCGCAAAGACTACATCTCTCCTATCACACGCTAGATTTATCTCTCGATCTCGCATTCATCTTCCTACTCGGAAATCCCGTAATGAATCTTCCTCACAAAAATAACCTAATATATACGCTGTGGAAAACGGGATGATATGGATCTACCTTCAGCACCACCCGAGTTCGAAGAGGGTAATGCCTCTTTAATTGAAGAAACAATCGATGTCAATATCGGAACGGAAGATGAACCAAGAATTTTAAAGTTAGGTTCTTCATTAACCCCAGAGGAAGTGGAAATACACACCCAAGTTCTCAAAGAACATCAGAAGGCATTTGCATTTAATTATAAAGAGATGACAGGAGTCGCACCCCACATTGCGGTACACAACCTCGTCACTAGGTCAGATGCGAAGCCAATTAAACAAAAATCAAGACCCATGAAGCCCAAAGTAGCCCTCATGGTAAAAGAGGAGGTAATAAAACTCCTTCAGGTAGGATTCATCAAGCCAGTTGACTACTCCCAATGGGTATCCAACATCGTTCCCGTTCTCAAGAAGAATGGAAAGATACGCATCTCGCATAGATTTTCGAGATATCAACAAAGCTTGCCCTAAGGATCGACTTCCCATTACCATCCATAGACGTTATTGTTGATGCAACAAGAGGTTTTGAACTCTTGTCTCTCATGGATGGATTCTCGGGATACAATATCAAAATATCCAAGCAAGATCAAGCCAAAACCACGTTTATAACTCCTCGGGAACCTATTGCTACCTGTTATGCCATTCGGTCTCAAAACGCCGGCAACGCATACTGCACAATGG
Organism: Taxus wallichiana var. yunnanensis; assembly: GCA_018340775.1. Classification (NCBI taxonomy): domain Eukaryota; kingdom Viridiplantae; phylum Streptophyta; class Pinopsida; order Cupressales; family Taxaceae; genus Taxus; species Taxus wallichiana. The sequence goes on from CM031241.1 coordinate 63,940,095, forward strand.
GCCATGACATACATATTTCACGATTTAATCCATAAAATCATGGAATCCTACGTAGATGACTTGTTGGCTAAGGCCAAGAAGCGTTGTGACCATCCTGAAGTACTCCGCATCATCCTTTCACGCCTAATAGAATATGGAGTTACCCTAAACCCAGAGAAATGTGTCTTCGGTGTAACAGGAGGAAAGCTCCTAGGTTACATCATATCGTCACGAGGGATCGATGTTGATCCAGCCAAAATTCGGGATGTCCTCGAAATGGTCCCAACATCGAATGAATCTGGAATCAGATCATTTCTCGGAAATTTGGGTGCAATCCGGAGATTTATCCCGGATCTAAGCTTCGCCGTTCATCCAATCAACAATTTACTCAAGAAGGACTATAGCATTGATTGGACCGAAGATTGCAATGAAGCTTTTGATGCGCCTGCAAGCGCTTCGCTATTACCACCTACGCTAATGCCACCAAAGCTAGATCTCCCTTTAATTTTGTACTCACAAAGCTACCGATGTTTCGTTAGCTTACATGCTAGCCCAAGAAGACGATGACAAAAGAGAGCGTGCGATTTATTTCATTAGCCGAACATCGCTCGACTACGAAACGCGCTATACACAAGCAGAGCGAGAATGTCTTGCCATAGTCTTTCGCTACTAAACGCCAAGACACTACATGCTAAATCAAGAGACAAGGGTCATAGTAAAGACAGACCATTTACGGACTTTTCTCACACAAGGGTCCTTGTCCAAAAAGGCTGGACGTTTTATAACCTTAATGGGAGAGTTCGAATTAACTTTTGTAAACCAGAAGTCAGTTAAAGGACAAATCATTGCAGATTGGTTAGCTGATAACCCGCTAGACGGAGGTGACTTAGTAGACTTAGAATTTCCAGATGAATGCGTATACTACGTCGAAACCCGACCTGCTATATCTGAGTGCCCTTGGTACGCTGATATCATTAGTTATATCATGGACCATAAGTACCCAGAAGGAATTACACCTCAACAAAGAAGACGGTTACGTATTATCGTAACTAAATACGTCATTATAGAGCAGGTGCTCTATCGGAAAGCATTCGATGGAATGCTCTTAAGGTGTGTTGACACAGAAGAGTCCAAGAGGATTCTCCATGAATCCCATAGCGGTATATGTGGAGGCCACTTCGGTGGCCATGCCACTGCTCGAAAAATACATCGAATGGGCTATTTCTGGCCCACTCTAGAACATGACACAATAGAGTTTGTACGCAGGTGTCATAAATGTCAGGAGTTCTCTCATGAGATCCACATGCCGGCACAAGCTTTACAGCCAATCGCTACTCCGTGGCCCTTTTCTACATGGGGCCTAGACTTAATAGGGAAATTCTCTCCCTCATCCACAGACGGCCACAATTTTATAATTACGGCCACAGAATATTTCACTAAATGGGTAGAGGCTATGCCTCTTACAATTGTGCCTGGTTCCGTAATCGCTAAGTTCATTTTGAACCAAATCATTTGCAGATACGGTATCCCGCAAATCATTATCTCAGATAATGGAACTTCTTTCAAAAACGAAGAAGTTCGGGAGCTATGCAGTAAGTTCAAAATAAGCCATCATACGGCTTCCTTATATTATCCCCAAGCCAATGGGCAGGCTGAAGCAACAAACAAGACGTTGAAAGCCATTCTCCTTAAAACGGTAAAAGAAAACAAACGGGATTGGCATTTAAAGTTATATCCGGCCTTGTGGGCCCACCGAACCTCGATAAGAACGCCAACAGGAGCAACTCCTTTCTCATTGGTATTTGGGTCAGAAGCAGTTCTCCCACTCGAAGTTGAAATCCCCAGTCTCCGCATTTCGCTACAAGGGATTCTGGATGAGGACGCTTACAGAGAAGCGCGTCTTTCTCAATTAGAAAGTCTGGATGAAACTAGGTTAGATGCTGAACAACGACATAGAGTCTATGCCGACCGGATGTGCCGGTGAAGTACAACAGAAGGTCTCCGCGAACGTGACATATACGAAGGTGACCTAGTTCTAAGGTTAGACAAATGTACCCGGATCGACAAGAAGATCGGCGAAGGAAGGAAATTCGCCCAAATGGTTGGGCCCATACCGAGTCATGAAGGACTACGGAAATGGTGCATACCTCTTATGCACACTAAGGAGGAGGAGTTTGGCGAAACAGTCAATTCCTCTCCACCTCAAGCGTTTCTACGCGTAAGCAGCTAACGCTACCCATATAACTATCTACATTGCATTTTCATACAAATTAGGATCATTTTGTCCACTTGTTCTTACACAAATTGTGATCAGGGAATCTATTCTCAAAGTAATCTATTTCAAACTCGTGATGTTTCTGGCATAAAGTTCTTTAATCATACTTCTCCGTCTTCGATATCATCAATCAACTCAGAATCTTTTATCAAACAAAATCAGACATGACGAAGTCCTAACGGTAACCATACCAAGATCTGCAAGTTTGTTCTCGCTTTGATTTCTTCTTAGGATAGGTGTCTTGCCTATGGTCTGTTCTAGAAGCTTCATGGTGTCACATCTATCCCATATACACATCTCTTTGGAAAATAAGCATATACTGACATTTTACTCAAATAGACAAGTCAAGAAGTGATTAAACAAAAAAATTTATTTTACACATTTCCTTGCCCCACCAACCTTCGGTGATGAGCTTGCGTCTCTTACTAGTGACGTAGGGTTGGGAAAGGATGGAAATGCCCTTACTCGCCATGCCTTGCCCGGTGATAAACCCATGCTTCTACAGTAAAGCATGGGGCAAAGTGTAGGGGTCCTCTAAACAAAGTAAATGTTAAAAGGTCATAAACAATCAATTCAAACTTTGAGTCAAAAACGAATGAATCAGATATTCAAAAATTCCAAGAGAGTCAAAAATCCTAAAAACCCAGATTTTGTCTACTATGTGGCCATCTACGGGTCTAAGTCTGGATAAACCGCAAAGCAAGTTGCATCCAAAACTATGAAGTCATTCAGGTAGAATAGAGCTTGTTGGTTTTCTTTTGGTTCCACCAAAGCTTCGTCTGTCTTTCACCACTATCACTTCACCATATTCCATAACTTGCGCCCTTCTTGGCTCTTGGTGATGAGCCCTCGCATCCTACTAGTTGCGTGGAGTTAGGAGTGGGGCAAGTTAATCTATTCATCATACTGATTATTTTCATCACTTTGCCAAAACAAATCATGAGGTATCCAAATTGCTCACAGAAACTAAGATTTAAGATCACAATATATCTACAATATCATGTATCAGCATCATGAAACACAAAAAGAAAGCAAACATTTGCATCATCTGTTTTCCATTGCATACATTCTAGAAAGCATATAAAACATACATCGTAGTATACACGAAGCAGTTGGAAATAAAGAAAATAGAATACAAATGACAAGTTTTGATCCAAAACCGACGCATATATATAAATAATCAAAGTTTATATACAATGCCATCATGCACTAGGCATGGTCAAAATGCTCAAAGAGCCCGTAATACACAAAAGAATCTAAGTACAAATACGTAAAGCCGGTGGCCTCTCAACCCCGCGCGATCCCGGCTGAAGGTGCGCGCCGCTGGGACTCCGGCTACGCCGCGATCTCGAATGGACGGAGGGCTCAGTGGTCCCTAGGGGCAGTCGTAGTCTCGCCACGAGAGCAGCTCCCATAAGACGCTCGGCTGTCCTATAGCCGGCCAACTCTATACGGAGAGCCGACACCATCTTCGCCACATGCCAAACAGAGCGAAGACGTCTGGGTGTCACGCCGGCTGCTTGAGGGCTCCCGGCATCCACAGATAACTCCACACGGGTCTTATCCATAGGGATCATCGGAGAATCGACGCAAACCCTACGGATTAGATCCCACCACTCATCAGCAGTCGCAAAGCAAAGAAAGAAAACGAATTAGGAACTAGGCAAGAGGTTAAAGTATACACAATACAAATATAAGGAGAGTTAACATTCAAAAACAAATCCTAAAACAAACAAGCATTGAAAGAAGGAGAGGATAACTTACTCGGATCACCAAGCCTCCAAGATGGGTCGCCAGTGGCCAGCACTCATCGCCGATGCGGGCCGACCGAGGAGCTGCTCTCGTAGTTGGGCAACATGGCGCCCGCAACGGACTCATCATCTCCACCATGGCCTCGGGAGAGTGGCTCCTCGAAGCCACCTGTCTCTCTCTCGCACTCTCCTCCTCCTCTCTCGCCCGGCAATATCTCGAGTATCATGCCACTCGGGATCGCTCTCGTCCGTCTGCTCCTCCGACCCCTCTCGTGTGCTCCTCGGAATCGGAGTCAATATCTATGGGGTCGTCCACCGCTATGAGCGGGACTCGCAGCAATCTGAAGTAATGGTGCCCGAGGCGCACTGGCCTCTCCTCTCGGCCCGAACTACCCCGGCTGTAATAGGAATGCAGGGGTAACCGCTGTCCAACCACGGCCTCTCAGTGCCCCCTCTAACCTCTCGGACCGATCTATAAATAGGTGCTCTTTGGAGGAAGCATAGCCGCGTATGGGAGGCCAAACCGCCGAGGAACCCGCCAAGGGATGTACCTCTACCCGCCCCACACGATCGATAAGCGCCCGTGATGGAGCAGAGACCAATGTCGTGGGTCTCCTCTCCCCATATACCGGCCATAAATTCGGGTACGGTGTAGCCTCCATGTCCGCCGTGGTAAGGGTGGCTACGGGCCGGTGAGGTGCTCGAGCACCGACATACCCGACCATCGGCTGCCCTCACCGCCCCGAGATCTCGCCACCTCCACACCTCTCGCCATACGGAATGAAGCGCCATACACCCAACTCATGACTAGAGTGGGGTGGCTCAAGGACTGCCCTCGCAATCGGACCACCCCGTATAAGTCATGGTAGGTGGTCCCCAAAATATCCGCACCCAAGCATATTTTCGACCATGTCCCTCTATCTCGTGCAATGATGGGGCCCCAACAAGATAATAAGGTTTCCTCCTTGTCCCCCGATGAGTCTCGAGGAAAGAATCCCCATAATAGCACTGCCGAAAGATAGGGATGGGCAAAGAAGGAATGGATCTCGACTCGCACTCCCTTCTTCGGCCCCGTAGAAATGGCGCATCCACAATATACCCCGCCCACTTGCTTGTGCACCCGTGCCCTGGACCTCGCTGTCTGGGCAGAGTCTCCGCCGATGATCGGGACCCCAAAATGCGGTAAACATCCTCCAAAGTGATGGTCCACTCACCACGGACTTCTGGCAGCTTCGGAAGGTGTTCCGATCCGCATCCCAATATGAAAATAGGTCACAAAGAATGTGACTGGATGGAGCAACGTGGGGCACACGCGATATACGCATATATACGGCCCTCCGCAATGTGTCCTCCTCATCCGCCGAGAGAGCATCCAATACCCGGGCTGGGCCGCACTCTCTCTCCGGCTCCATCTAATGTACTCCCTTTTCCCGCATACACCCAAAAACACACAAGGAAGAGTAAGTTAGTATCTAAACAATATCAAGAGAAGCATAAAAACACGTACAAATGCTAAAAATGCAAGTAAAATTTTAAGTGAGGTTCTTTTGCATTCTTTCGCAAAACCGCCACCCTGAGCAGGGGGCGGTTTTGAATCGCGCTTTAAAGGCGGCGGTCTCAGTAATCGCCATACTTCTGTTATCCAAAATTCACCCCCAAGGTAATTTTGATAACATGCAAGCAATTATATTGATTCAGGGCAAAAATTCATGTTTCTAGGGTCCCCTCATATTTGTCTAACTCCCCTGTCCAAGAGGAAGAGAGTAAGTTCTGAGAAAATGCGGAAAAAGGTTCAAAAAAAGGAAAATAGGTCGATCCAGGAAAAATCATGAAAATTGGCTAAGTCCTGCTCAAGGTCGCCTCCGGGACGTGTGGGACAAAAGGCGCGAACCGGCCGGTTCGGCCGAAATCAGCACAAACAGTCCAAAACGCAGCTGGGACAATCGGGCCAAAAGTACGCGGCGGGCGCGAAAAGCCGATCCGGCCGAAAGAGGAAGAAAAATTGGCTAAGTGTTGCTCGGGACATTTGGGACAAAAAGACCCGAACCGGCCGAACCGGCCGAAATGAGCACAGGCAGTAAAAAATTGATTGGGACATCTGGGCCGAAAAGGCGCGAACCGGCCGAACCGGGCGAAAAAGGTCGAGTCAGTCCGAAGCAAAGTGGGACAAGCGGGCCAAAAATGCCCGAACCGGCCGAAATTGTCCCAAAAGGTCCAAAATCAAAATGGGACGTCCGGGACAAAAAGACCCGAAATACGCGAAGAAGCCACTGGAGCCGAAAGCCAATCAAAAGGTGCCACGTGTCTTCGGCTAAAAGGAGGACGAGCAAGCCCATTTCGGGCGAATCGGAGGTTTTTGTCCCAGGCAAGACCGGGACATCGGAACGAAAGAACACGGTACGCGGAAGACCCGAAGGATCCGAGGACCAATCAAATCATGACACGTGTCACAGGAGGAAAAGTCAACATTTGACCCGTGGAACTTCAAACGGCCATAACTTTTGACTCCGAACTCCGATTTTCATAAAATTGGACTTTCTGGAACGGGCACGACGTCCTCTATGCCAAAAATACTGGATTTCTTATTTTTAATGAGGATAGATATATTTAAATAAAGGAAATGTGTTCGGCTCCAGTCAGTAAATGCTCTTTCCCGTCAAATGACAGAAAACGCCTGCCAGGCCCAAAATAGCTGCCTGCACTCAGAAGGCCATAACTTTTGCATTTCTCAACGAAATCGCACAAAATTGGTACCGTTGGAATCGTGGTTCCGAGCCCGATGCACAGAAATCAAGAAATTCTGGATTTGATCAGAAATTGTTTGAGTTTTTTAAGAAAACGTGGCCGGGTTCAGAATAGTGTTTTATTTGGTAGCTGGGAGTGCAATTAAGAGGCATGGTCATCATTCTTTCTCTGTTTGCAGCACATGGGACAGTATGGGGGCCTTTTTCAAGTGATGTATACCCATTCCACTCAATTTAATGCCTCTTACAGGTGGTTGAAGGACAGATTTAGGATTTCCACTTTCCCTTCTCTTCTCCTTCTCATTTTTTCTATAAATTGGAGTGTTGGGCTTATTGCAAAGGAGAGAGTTTTGGGTAGCAAAGCTCGCCAAAATTGCTTTGTGAAGCCGAGTGTGTGTCGCAGCCCTTGTAGTGGACTCCTTGCATGGTGATCCAGGCCCTTATCTTGTAATAGACTGAACTGTGCATACCAGGAAGCAATAAAATACAAGTTTGTGGATGTATCTTCCCCTGCTGTGTTTTCTTGCATTCTTCTTGCCCTTTTATCTTTCTACAAGAATATTGTGTCTTTTATTATGTTCCTGCAGGGATTCATTAACATTGTGTATGCTTGGAATATTGTTGTGAATGCATTTTGCTAGATTATGGTGAACTGTCATCACCTCTTCTAGTGTGTATTTTGCCTCTGTATTTCACACATTTGGAGATTACTCTCCCACCCTCCTTTTCTGGTGTATCACCGCTTTAGTGTAGGCTTTCATTTTATGCATTCTCTTTCCCTGGTCCCTTGGAAATTTAGATTAGAACAGTTAGCTTATCCTGCATTAGAGTAGATTGTGGCAGGTAGTTTAGGAGCAAGAACCAGCTTTCTCTGGAGGTCTATCTCAAGTAGCAAGTCCCACAACTTGGAGATAGTACCCATGTTATCCAATCACACTGTGAGTTCAAGTATATGCACAGGGGTGCTGTGATTCGGTGATAACAGTTCTGGCATGCCCGGTGGGACCTTAGAGGTCTTCACTTTCATTGCAACAAGATTGATGTGCACTTGTTGTAAGTTCCAGCTTTGAAGGAGCTTTAAAATCGCACATCTGGCGACTCCAAAAGAGGCATAATCCGCTGGTTTCTGCAGTCCAAGCCTGACAAATTTATGAGAAGAATACAGACCAGGTCAAGAACTAGGGAGGAAGGATTGTTTGTTTATCTGCATCTATCTCCAGGAAGAGAAAGAAGGGGAAGAAGAGCTCAAAGATCTGCGTCTCCACCTAATAGAACTTTGTCTACACCTCCACCTGGTAGACCTTTTCTTCGCATCAACAAGGGTTCTCAGACCAATCAGAATGGCGCAACCAGTGAATCCCTTTGTCAATTTCACTGGCAGCAACCCACTTGCTCTCAATGCACAAAATCCAATCCCAGTTGCAGCATTGAAGAACATTCCATACTTTACTGGAGAAAATCAGACCACTCCTGGTGATCATGTCAAGGACATTGCTAATATTTGTGCGATCCATGAGATCAATGAGATGCAAGTAGCTGTCAAATTGCTATCGTCTTCATTCAAGGGGAAAGCATTGCAATGGTTTAGAAGCCTTGGAGCTGGTTCAATCACCAATTGGAATCAGTTGTGTATAGCACTTCACGATCAATTTGGAGAGAAGGGAGACAACTTATCCCTTCTGGAGCAGCTGACAACCATCAAGAGAGCTTCCAATGAGCAGCTAACCGATTTCAACTTCAGATTTCAAAAGACTTGGGAGAGAATTCCAGTGGCAGTCAGGCCAACAGCAGAAGGTGCCTTTCTATATTACCTTAAAGCTTTAAATTCTGATATTTCTATGTTGGTTCAATCTATGGGAGGCACAACTATCCCTGCTGCTTATAGCATTGCCATTAGAGCTGAAAATTGTCCGATTGTGGTAAGCCGGCTCCTGTGCCCCCAATGCCATTATATCCAAGTTTAGAGAGCCCAAGTACTAACCAAGCGCCTGTCTTAGCTCCTATTCCCACCCCTAGAAATCAAAGTTCAAATGAAGCTTCTACTTCATCCTCTAGTGCTTCAAATGAACTTCAAGAAGTCATGAAACAACTGCAAAATTTAGGTAATGAGCTGGTTACACTCAAGAGACAGCAAGCGCAAGGTTTTAGACCTTCGTATCAGCCTCAAGCCCAACCTAATAGGCAGCCATATCAGCCTCAAAGGACACCCAATCCAGCTGCAAATCAGAATCAAGCAAGGCCTCCCGCCAACAGACCATTTCAGCCCTACAACCCCAATGTTGCATCTGCATCCAGAGCTTTGGTACCAGTGCAAAATAATATGGCCCAAGAATATGATTGGTGTTTCCCGTGCAGTCAGCCACATAACCAATCAATGTGCTTTAACGGTGCATTAAATCAGGCTCTGATGGTGCAAACCATTGGTGGGTCGCAAGATTCCAGCCACGAAGGAGATCAGCAACAGGAAGCATCTCAGCAAGGGACATCTCCGAACGAAACTACTCTTGTCAATTGGCAAGCTGAAGATTTCTGTGGTATGAATCAGATGCCCTCTCAAAGTGTTGCAGCCAACACAAGATCAAAAAGGAGAAATTTGGGTGAAGAGCAGCCATTGGCTTCAAGTAATCCACAACCTTCTACCACTCCACAAGTTGCTGGCAAGCAAACTGTAGTTCCAAACATGCAAGGAGCATCCAAACCAGCTCCTAAACCAACTCAGATGCCAGCTACTGCCACTCATTTGCAAGGAACGAATGTGCAGGCCAAGGGACAGCAGAGGGATACTTCATCTCCATTTAGTATCATTGATCAGATGAAGAAGACAAATGTAAACATATCCATGTGGGAATCACTATCTATCCCAGGACAAAGAGATTTGCTACAAGCTGCCATGAAAGACTGGTCAACTTCAAATCACCATGTCCAGATGCAAGAGAAGGTACTCACAAATGCTGCCCAGCCTGAAGGAAATCATGGAGGACAGCAAGGTAAAATGTTGAAGCCCCCTCCATTTTATGTTTCATTGATCATAGGAGATAAGTCTGGTGCATAATTGCATGATCGATTCGGGAGCAAGCAGTTCAGTAATGCCCAAGCAAATAGCTGATCAGCTAGGACTCCAATATGAAACCATCTCCAAGGGTGTAGTGCAATTGGACGGGACAGCAGTGACAACGGTTGGAATAATCAAAGGTTTGAGCCTCACACTGCATGCATGTCCCAATGTAATAGTGTTACAAGATGTGTCAGTCATAGACCTGCCACCACTCTTTGCATTGTGCTTGTCAAGAGACTTCACTGCTAAAATTGGAGGCTATCTTTCGGCGGATTGGTCACACATGTTGTTCAGAACAAGGTATGGAACCAAAGCCACAATCAGGTCTGAACCTATTGCAAATTTTCATATTGAGCCTTACACTCCAAGCCAAATCAATGCCAACTGTTCAGCGTTTGATCAAGAAGATTATCCAAGCACTGATGAAGCTGACACCAAGGTTGGAAGCATCCCAGATCTAACTCTTGATGAATGGGCAAGCAAGGTGCATGCTTTTGATCCCTATCAAGAAATAGAAGAATCTGAGCTGGGAGTCTATTGTTTACATGAAGAGGATCAACCTCTCCCCAGCATCACCAAGCCAGATCATAAAGACAAAAATGAAGTATGGCAATTGTTCTTTGATGGATCAAGGAGTAGACAAGGTGCAGGAGGAGGAGCTATGCTCATTTCACCGCAAGGAATAAGGTATTACTCAGCCTTCCGTTTCCAGTTTTCCTGTTCAAACAACACAGCTGAGTATGAAGCCTTAATTCATGGACTGCACTGGGCAAGGAAGAAAGGCATCAAGAATTTGCAAGTATTTGGTGATAGTGAGCTGATCATAAACCAAGTCAAAGGAAAAAATGCTGCCAAGAATGATCTGTTGAAGAACTACAAAAATCGGGTATGGGATCTTATTGAAGATTTTGAAGCTTTTAGCATCATTTCCATCCCAAGGAAAAAGAATGGAGCCGCTGACAGACTGGCAGCAATTGGGGCTGCGTTTGATGTTGTAGAAAGTATCAAAAGAGAGAAAACTCAGCCTCATATCAAAGTGGTTGTGAGACCAGCTATTCCAGATAACAACACAAGTTGGCAAGTCTTCGAGAATGATCAGCAGATTGTTAATTTCTGCAAGAAGAAGCTGAGTTCTCCATGAGAAATCAAGACAAGCCGGGAACAGCAAGAGATGGTGACCAAGTAGTGCGGTGAGGACTAACAAAGCGCCAAAAGGCCTCATAACCTTGGAGTCAATTTTCAACCCGAATGATCAGTTCCAGAAGGAGAAAGCGAGCATTCAAGTAAAGGGTGAAGATTCAGAGCCTATTTCAGTGGAAGAAGGCAAGACATTACAAATTGGCAAAGTAAGTACTCCACAAGAGAAATCTGATTTTGTTCAGCTTTGTCAAGAATTCCCAGATGTCTTTGCTTGGACTTACAAAGATTTAAGAGGTTTCAACCCAAGTTTGGCACAACATACTATTGAGTTGGATCCGGAATCCAAGCCTGTCAGGCAAAAGCAAAGGCCGGTAAATCCTCATATCGAACCTCTCATGAGAAAAGAGTTAAGCAAGCTCATTGAGGCTAGTATCATCTTTCCCATCAAACACTCAAGTTGGGTTGCAAACTTGGTGCCGGTAAGAAAGAGAAACGGAGAAATAAGATTGTGTGTGGACTTTCGTGATCTAAATAGAGCATCACTCAAAGATCATTATCCGCTCCCATCAATGGAACAAATATTGCAGGTTGTAGCTGGTTCAGAAAGGTTTTCATTGCTAGATGGATATTCAGGCTATAATCAGATACTAGTAAAAGAAGAAGATCAATTCAAGACAGCCTTCACTACAAAATGGGGCACATTTGCTTACAAGAAGATGCCATTTGGACTGCAAATGCCGGAGCAACATTTCAATGGATATGGCGTTCAAAGGCTTGATCAACAAGATAGTGCTTTGGTATACTGGATGATATCATTGTCTTCTCAAAGAATGCGTGCAGACCATCATCTCTTTCACCTCGAGACAAGTGTTTGAGGTGTAGAAGGTTGGAGTCTCATTGAATCCAAAGAAGTGTGTATTCTTGGCACACGAAGGCAAAGCTGTTGGGCCACATCGTCTCTAGGGAAGGGCTAACAATTGATCTGAAAGGATTGAAGCCATCCGAACGCTTCCATTGCCGCACCACAAGAAATCTCTCCAAAGCTTCTTAGGAAGGATAAACTTTGTCCACGCTTGAGGTTTGTGCCTAATTTTGCCACTCTTGTGAAGCCTCTAACTATGATGTTGAAGAAGAGTTTGGCATTCAAATGGACAAAGAGAAGGCAAAGAGAGTTTTGAGGGCATCAAGCATGCAATATCACAAGCTCCAACTCTTATCAACCCAGATTTCTCAAAGGACTTCATGTTGTATGCATTTGGAGGATCAGATACAATCTCAGCTATCTTGACACAATTGAACAGAGAAGGTTCAGAGCAGCCCATTGCATTCTTCAGTCAAACCTTGGAAGATTACGAAATAAAGTATTCTTTCATCGAGAAGCATGTCCTTGCTGTCATCAGGAGCTTGAAGAAGTTCAGACATTTGGTCTCAAACAATAAAATTCAACTAGCTGGTGTCTCATGCTGGTGTCAAGGACTTTCTCCTAAATAAGGATTTAAATGAGAAGAGAGCAGGTTGGATCACTCGGGTAATGGAATATGATATTGAAATCAAAGTGACCAAGCTAGTTCGTGGCAAAGGCTTGTGTGAGCAGCTCGCTTCCAAACAATCAGACGAGCCAAAAAGTGAAGAGGATGTTGTCCTGCTACTACAGAATGATCAAGAACAACCAGCTGATGATGCACCCGTCCCATGTTGGACTCAAGACTTGGTGCACTACCTCCAAACAGGCTTGTGCCCCCCAGAAGTGAGCAAAGCAAAGAGGAGATACTTCAGATTACAAGCCATTCCATATGTGCTTGTTGACGGAGTTTTGTTTAAAAAGGACATCAATGGTGTTCTATTAAGATGCATTGGAACAGGTCAAGTTGAGAAGATCTTACACGAGTTCCATGACGGGGAAGCAGGAGGCCACTTTGCTCCACGAGTGACAGCTCTCAAAATCATGAAAGCTGGTTACTATTGGCCTACCGTGTTCAAAGATTGCTACTCATGGGCCAAGAAATGCAAGAAATGTGCTTTCTTCTGGGGAAAGAAAGGTTAGCAGCGATGCCCCTTCGTCCAATTTGGTGGATCAGCCATTCATGCAATGGGGCTGGACTTTATCAAGTTATCAATCCCAATTCAAGTCAGGGCCACAAGTGGATACTAACAGCAACAGACTATTTCACCAAGTGGACTGAAGCAGTGGCACTTAAGGAGGCAAATGAATCTAATATCTTAGATTTCTATGAAGGGATAGTCACGAGGTTTGGTGCCCCTGCCACTATCATATCAGACAATGCATTGGCATTCCTTGGCACAAAGATCCTTTGAATGGGCTGTCAAAAAGCTGTGTGTATCTCAAAGCACTTCATCGAACTATTACCCTCAAGGTAATGGCCAAGCCGAGTCTACGAACAAGAATCTACTAAGAATCATCAGGAGGACTCTGGATGAAAACCAAAGGACTTGGCATGCAAAGCTCAAATCAGCTCTATGGGCCGATAGGATCACACCCAAGAGGTCTACAGGAAGCTCTCCATACAAGCTTGTGTACGGGAAAGAAGCAGTTCTACCTATATCACTTGAGTTGCGCAAAGACTGGAACTCCAAAGCATTGGAGTGGCTGAGTTTGAACCTATGGAAATCAGGTATGCAGAGCTAATGGAATTAGAAGAGACAAGAGAGTACGAATGCAGACCATAGAAAAGATAAAGCATTGGTCAAAAAGAGCTTTGACAGAAAGCTAAGGCGAGGATATTACAACTGGAGATTTGTGTCTGAAGTGGGATGCTGATCGTGCAAAACCAGGAAAGCACTCCAAGTTTGATGCCATCTGGAGTGGCCCATACATGATCATCGAATGCAAAGGTAGCAACGCTTTCCGACTGGCTAAGTTGGATGGTGAAGAATTGCAGATCCCAGTCAACGGGATCTATCTCATGCTACTAGAAAGATAGATTCTCACCCTTGTAAATATTAATTTAGATTTTCCATTCCTCTAAGTGCTTGTGCACATTGTACTGCTGTTAGAGTAGTTTTTATTTCCCTAAGTGCTTGTGCACATGTCCTATTGCTTCTAGTATGTGCATGTTCGCAGTTCACCGAGCTCTGGAAAAGAATTTTGCAGCCATGAGAAGACCAGCTCAACAAACATTCAAATGGCTCAAGGACTCGGGTTTTCAAATTCCGAGATCACCGAGAGGCTATCAAAAAGACCCCATGCCCAATGGATCGCTTCAAGCAGCTGGGTCGTTCCTCATCTAGCAGCAGATGACCCCATTTGAGTCGCCAAAATTGTTATCCAAAATTCACCCCAAGGTAATTTTGATAACATGCAAGCAATTATATTGATTCGGGGCAAAAATTCATGTTTCTAGGGTCCCCTCATATTTGTCTAACTCCCTGTCCAAGAGGAAGAGAGTAAGTTACGAGAAAATGCGGAAAAAGGTTCAAAAAAAAGGGAAAATAGGTCGATCCAGGAAAATCATGAAAATTGGCTAAGTCCTGCTCAAGGTCGCTCTCGGGACGTTTGAGACAAAAAAAGGCGCGAACCGACCGGTTCGCCCGAAATCAAGACAAACAGCAGTCAAAACGCATTTGGGACAATCGGGCCAAAAGTACATGCGGCGGGCGCGAAAAGCCGATCCTACTAAAGAGGAAGAAAAATTGGCTAAGTGTTGCTCGGGACATTTGGGACAAAGACCCGAACCGCCGAACCGGCCGAAATGAGCCTGAGACATATAAAATTGATTGGGACATCACGGGCAAAAAGGCGCGAACCGGGTGAAAAGGTCGAGTCAGTCCGAAGCAAAGTGGGACAAGCGGGCCAAAAATGCCCGAACCGGCCGAAATTGTCCCAAAAGGTCCAAAATCAAAATGGGACGTCCGGGACAAAAAGACCCGAAATACGCGAAGAAGCCACTGGAGCCGAAAGCCAATCAAAAGGTGCCACGTGTCTTCGGCTAAAAGAGGGACGAGCAAGCCCATTTCGGGCGAATCGGAGGTTTTTGTCCCAGGCAGCACTGGGACATCCGGAACGAAAGAACGCGAAGTACGCGGAGGACCCGAAGGATCCGAGGACCAATCAAATCATGACACGTGTCACAGGAGGAAAAGTCAACATTTGACCCGTGGAACTTCAAACGGCCATAACTTTTGACTCCGAACTCCGATTTTGATAAAATTAGACTTTCGAACGCAGGCACGACGTCCCTACGCCCACAAATACTGGATTTCTTATTTTTAATGAGGATAGATATATTTAAATAAAGGAAATGTGTTCGGCTCCACAAGTAAATGCTCTTCCCGTCAAATGACGTAAAACGCCCGCTGAGTCCAAAATAGCTGCCTGCACTCGAGAAGGCCATAACTTTTGCATTTCTCAACGAAATCGCGCAAAATTGGTACCGTTGGAATCATGGTTCCGAGCCCGATGCACAGCAATCAAGAAATTCGGATTTGAATAGAAATTGTTTGAGTTTTTAAAGAAACGTGGCCGGGTTCGAAGCAGTGTTTTATTTGGTAGTTTGGAGTGCAATTAAGAGGCATGGTCATCATTCTTCTCTCTTTGCAGCACATGGGACAGTATGGGGGCATTTTTCAAGTGATGTATACCCATTCCACTCAATTTAATGCCTCTTACAAGGTGGTTGAAGGACAGATTTCGGGATTTCCACTTTCCCTTCTCTTCTCCTTCTCATTTTTTCTATAAATTGGAGTGTTGGGCTTATTGCAAAGGAGAGAGTTTTGGGTAGCAAAGCTCGCCAAAATTTCTTTGTGAAGCCAAGGTGTTGCAGCCCCTTGTAGTGGACTCCTTGCATGGTGATCCAGGCCCTTATCTTGTAATAGATCGAACTGCATACTGGAGAAGCAATAAAATACAAGTTTGTGGATGTATCTTCCCCCTTTGTGTTTTCTTGCATTCTTCTTGCCCTTTTATCTTTCTACAAGAATATTGTGTCTTTTATTATGTTCTGCAGGATTCATTAACATTTTGTATGCTTGGAATATTGTTGTGAATGCATTTTGCTAGATTATGGTGAACTGTCATCACCTCTTCTAGTGTGTATTTTCCCTCTGTATTTCACACATTTGGAGATTACTCTCCCACCCTCCTTTTCTGGTGTATCACCGCTTTAGTGTAGGCTTTCATTTTATGCATTCTCTTTCCCTGGTCCCTTGGAAATTTAGATTAGAACAGTTAGCTTATCCCGCATTAGAGTAGATTGTGGCAGGTAGTTTAGGAGCAAGAACCAACTTTCTCTGGAGGTCTATCTCAAGTAGCAAGTCCCACAACTTGGAGATAGTACCCATGTTATCCAATCACACTGTGAGTTCAGGTATATGCACAGGGGTGCTGTGATTCGGTGATAACACTGCCAGGGCGGCGGTCGCGGTCCGAAAACCCATATTTGGTTTTTAAGCTTAAAAGGCTCAAAAAATGCAAAAAAATGACTATTTTAATCAAAAATGGGGCCTACCCAGTAGGCGCCCCCCCTAGATGGACCCTTTAAACCAAACATTTTCGAAAATAACCCCCATTGCAACAAATTTAGCATTTTAAAATTGAAGAGGGAAAAGCACAAAATTGAAGAAAACCAACCTGTGATCTCGCGGGGTGGCGTTCCGCACGTGGAGGCATGATCTCTATCTCACTGCGGACGTTTTGACTCTACTCGCGTGAGAAACCGTCACCATGGGTCCCAGAGCTCGAAATCAACCAAATCGACTCGCGCAAATGAATAGGAAAATGGGCCCACTTTCATATATATAACGCCCCGGTTTGTTTTAAATATCTTTTTCACAGGTTCGGAGCGCCGACGGAGGTAAGTTTCTATCCTCGCACAAACGGTACGTCCTCTTTCTCTATTATTTTAACGTTTATTTTTCAAATTATTGTATCTATCTGCATTTGAGTTCTCTTTTCATTTCGCAGGTAGCGGGAATTTTGGACGGCGTCATTTCAACACACGGGCGTGTAAGGTATAACTTCTAACTTCCCATTTCGGGACGGCCATACTCGGACCCACCGTTTTATGCCTCTTCATGGCTAAAACGCTTCTCCGAGGGGGCAATATGTACGTACCCAAAATTGTAAGGTACTGTACTACGGAACGGTGTAATAAGTGCCCCGATGATGATACAGGTCTCTTCGCAAGGTGTTCGGGATCCAGAGAAGCTTTACGGATATGCGTTAACATCCCGCATGCCCCGCTTAGCCCCCGCGTGCTTTGTTTTCCCTATTTTTCCTCTTTTCTTGGCTTTTTGGTCTTGATAAATGCGCCGCCCTCTACACAGGCGGCGGTCTGTCTTGGCGTTTTCCTTAACGTGCTTTTGTGAACGCACACAAAAAATCAACGCTTTACCGCCTTTTCTTTCCGACTTAAGCATGCATTAATGTTTTGGTCCCCTGGAATAGTGTTTTTCTTTTGTTTAATGTTTAAGGAGTTCAGTTTGGATTTGATTTTGGATGATTGGATTCCTATAAATGCATGGTTTGTGCACATGCAAATGGCCCCTGATTTTAGCTCTGAATTTTGCTCCAAAGTTTGCTTTTAAATTTCTTGTTGCAGTAGATTTAGTTTTCCTTTGCTTAGAATTCTTAGATTTCTCATTGAGTGCTTTGGTTAGTTTTGTATTGCAGCTGGTAAGCCACATATCCAACTTGTGCAAGTGCAAACATTATTTGGGCCACCATTTTCACTCCAACTTTCATGTTTTCAGTGCTATGGTCATTTTAGTTTGCTTAGGATTGGTAGCATAGTTTGTTGCAGGTTTGTTTTAGCTTTGTGTTACTGTTGGTAAGCCACAGATCCAACTTGTGCAGACAGCATTATTGTTTTGGAGTAGAATGGTCTAGGCAGCCATTAAAGTTGCAGGTTTTGCTCTTCATACAGACTAGTCTCAGGTTCTGGACGCTCTTTGTTGCATGATTCGCAGTAGACCCCGCTAGGAATTGCATAGGCCAAGCTCTGTACTCTTGTGCTATCCCTCTCCTATCCGCATTCTATTCTGTCTGCATTTTGAAGGCTGTCCATTGATCCAAATATCTATTCTCGTTGATGCAAGCATTCCACGCTTTTCGGGTTCAAGTGAGCACAAAGAATGAAGAGATCATCTTGAGGGGACAAGAACACACACACCGTCGGATTTGCCACTGTTTTGCGAAATCCAGGTTCCATCTTTCAAAGTTTTAGTTAGAACTTATCAAATAAAATAGTTAATCACTTTATTTCAGTTATTTCCATTCTCGATATTGCCAGGGAGGTTGTGGGGATTGATAGTTTCTGAGAAACTATGATTCATTCCTCACTTCGAGGTAGGATCGAGAATCTTGCAGATAGATTAGTTATTTCATTGTTTAGAATAGATATACAAAATCACACAGACAAATAGCTACACTCGGCTATTTTGTTTGTTTTTACGTTGTTAGTTTAGTTGTCAATTTTAAATATTTTAAATAGCTACTCTCTTATAAATTGCCGGAAAATACAAAAAGAAATTATATATGCTAGAAGTGCACTTAGATTTTACTTTATTACAGTTTGTTTCATTACTGCTTTTGCATGACAATTACGGGACCTAGGGAGCCCAGGGAATACATTTTCGAGCCAATTGTGCCTCAGCCCAATACCGTAGTAGCAATAACTGACATTGACCAAAACCTTAGGATACAAGTCTTCCAAACAACAACAGACTTCCAACAGATCAGGATACAGTTGAGAGGGTTAAACATCGAAGACGACCAAGCGCATCTATTTTGGTCAAATCAGCCAAATTACAGATTACCCTAGAAAATACCCACATGACTGTAGAAGGGCTCGAAAGAGAACAAACATTCGGGTGTGATCCTTTAGTTCCACAGCCAGACGCTGGAGACACCCTAGTAGATATAGATACCAGCTTAAGAATCCAAGTTGCGAGAACGCCTGTAAGGTATTCTGAGAAGATCGCACAACTGTTGGTTCTAAACATAGAAGCTGAAAAAGCTTACGACTACTGGATACTAGGGATCAGAACTTGATCTCCCGTATGACCATAACAGACCGCAACAACCAAGAGTCTATGGTTGTGATCCATGAATCCTGACCTAACGAATCCATAAAAGAATTCGACATAGACACCGGCCTACCCAAATTAGTATTTCAGTCTACTCCGATTCCACCTATCATCATTCAACAATTATCTCTACTAAATACAAAACTAACGAAGCTAGAGAATTTGGACTAGGCCGAAGAGAATCGTCCGTAGAACCGACCATATTCACCATATGACCCTATCGGGAGAAATACACGAAACCATCCGGGCCATTTTCCACGCATCCCACAACCCATAGATCGAATCACGCCGGAGCTCGATATTTATTGGAGCCTTCGAGCGGTCATCCTCGCTGATCGATCTATCACACCAATCCAAGTTAGAGGGGCCTTCTTTGCCTTAGATTCGCAAATACCATTAGTGTGTGTCGAAGACATTAGACTCGCCTAACTAGTTTGTCTCGCACATTCTACCCCCACCGGTTGTCTCGGCACAACCTCGGGAGGTCGAGTGTACGTGGAAGAGTCACTTGTTGATTCTCACGCCGCTTCGTTGCTTTTCCGACGCATCGCCTCCAATCCCCGATGTTTGTTGTGAATAATTTAACCTGTAAAACACATAAATACCCTCTTCAACCTCGTGGCGAATTAAAAACATCTATGATAAAATATAAAATATAAATCCAAAATCATCTATATACGAATCAAATATCATCTAGGAAATTACGATATCATTTACAATTTCTAGCAACATTTCTATTCCACATTTCATCCATGTCAAAATGATCACAACATTAATCCAATTATCAAAGGTCTACTCAATATGATGAAATATATCACATGTCAAGAATATATATAAATAACCATGTCAATAGTATATTAGCATCAATATAAAATGTCTTTAATGGTCCACATGCATCATATATGAATCGAATCAACAACAATCCAGTATCTCTAACATCTACTATCATGCTAAATCAAAAAGCTATAATATATCCATAAGTGTAGTCGACAGTATCGAAATCAATAATCCAAAAAGGTGTTGAAGGGAAGTTGGCACTACACCCTCTTCATAGATAACTCAAGAAAAAAATGGCTTACATCATGGGAAAGAATTTGTTTTTAGATTCCTCATAACCCTGAGAAGTCCATTTTACTAATCTTGACTATCACATCATAGTCTAAGTAATCATAGTATATCAAAAGCTCTCTATAGGGAGTGTATAAGGTTACACAATAGCAAAATAAATCTTATTTAACTCCATAATTTATAGAGTAACAACCAACAACATTGCACACCCAATGCACTTATATCAAACTTCTTAGAAGAAACCCATGAAGCCCATATACCATCTCTGCTAAGGAAAGGCATAATAATTGTTTACGTTAATGCCCTTAAATTACATTCTCTCAAAATGGAACCCAACCTAATTAGGATAATGTGAAGGTACCTCTACATCTTAACATCTCATTCCACAAATAGAGAAAACTATTTTTGTGAACTATTAATGAAATTGGAGTCATAACATCTTACGACAAGGCTCAAGAACCAAAATTCCTAGAATACCCATATTCGAATCAAAGATTCGATTTATAGTATATTTATACATATTATTCGACACCCAAGGGTTCTAGGTATTTTATTCATAACAATATGAGCGTGAGTTATATCTAGGTACCCTCAGATGCCAAACTACAATTACCCATTAAATAGTACAACATTAGCCATGAAATCACTGTATACTTTCCAAGGTTTCATTCCACAAAAGCCATATAAAAAACTAACAATGATAATACCTATAAACCGTAATTTGAAACCAAGGATTTGATTAACAATATAAAATTATATTTATCCAAATACCTAAGTTACTGGTTTTTTTATCACATACTGACCACATGAATATAAGAGAGTTCACACATACAAAGTAATACATTCGCAAGAGCATAATATATAGCTAGAACCCATTTGAAATTATCTCGAATCTATACTCCATACGATACTTATTTGCATGAAGTCAACAACCCCCATTCGAACCCTAAGATTCAATTTACAAATGAAGACTCATATATATGTCATTCGACTCCTCAAGCTGTTGGGTATTTATTTTATAAGACACAAACCCACGGCTATAACCAAAAAAAGACGCTTATAAACCACATATTCTTTCACACACAGAATAATATCTCAAGTCATGGTAACGAAAACCATTGTAATTATTTTCAGGTTTTCAATCATACCTAGAATCTAAACTATAGAAAAAACAACGAGACCCTTGTTTCCATTAACCCATTTCCACATATTTCATACAAAGGAATTGCACAAATTTGATTCACCCAAATACTCAAAGGAATAAGTCATTAAGGAAGAGTTAGATCATATCATGCATGTGGTAGCAATTTTTCTTCGTCCCCTCTTACACCAAGCCCTTTCCTTCGCACCCACCACCCCACTACAATACCAAATTTGATAGCTCAAGCCACGGTAATGAAAAACACTACAATTATTTTTCAAGGTTTTCAATCATACCAGAATCTATATTATAGAAAGAATAGCAAGACCCTTGTTTCCATTAACCCATTTTCATAGATTTCATATAAATGAATTGTAAAAATTTGATTCACCCAAATACTAAAAGGAATAAGTCATTAAGGAATAGTTAGATCATATCATGCATGTGGTAGCAAGTTCGCTTAGTCCCCTCTTACTCAAGCCCTTTCCTTCACAACCACCATCTAGCTCGACATTCTTGGATTCGATCTTCTAAAAAATCAACCACCGCCTTCCATTTTGGTAGATAATTACATGGATTTTACATTTAAAGTCCCACAATATAGGTCACCATAATCATGGTGAATTTCTCTTAAGAAGAAAATATTTAACCTACAAAAATGGACATCACAAATTTCACATGCAAAGCTTCTAGAGCTCTAGTTCAACTTCACAAAACAAACAAATGAAACCCTCATGCAATGGCTTCGAATAGGAGCTTTCCCTAATTTTCAAAATCCATGGAGGTCATTAAATTACCATTAATTTTGAACATATCCACTTGGAAAATTAGAATTCCTTACACCGCCATTCTACAAATTCCTTGCCATCTTTGGCGGTTTGATATAATTAGCAATGATTCAGCTTCAAATATATGCATGGCCAATTGACCAGAGAAAGAATAGAGTTATAATTGCTTATTTATATGCATGGGTCAGTTTTGACCTTATAGATCCATAACAATAATTAAACAATGATAACCCTCGAATACCACCTTAGTCCCTTAGTTATCACATGTAGTTTGCATGTTTAACAATTCAATTAGTCGACATCAATTCATACTTATGTCATGATTTATAATAATTGAAATATTTCATAATAATTTTTCCGGGGTAAGGTCTATATACCTTAAGTGAATGGTGACACATATTCCATCAAGACCATCACCTTAGCAAATAGTCAACATAATTGTTAGATGAATCAACAACTTGATATTTGCCTCTAATATAAACTTCTTGAATGTATTTGTACCCATACAATGCATAGTTTATGTCTAAGGCTCATCCTTAACCTGATATGTTATCTCAAACATACTTTAGCCTCTAACCTTATAAGATCAAATTACCCATTATACTTATTTTGACCCCTATATAGGATTATACTATTTTTCCACACCTTATAAGTTTTCGGTTTAAAGGTGATCAACATAGCTAAAGCTTTAATATTTCAAAATATCAACATAGGCATCCATGATTAAGTCTTTTAAATATATATATCAAGGCTTAACTATTATAGGTACAAGCCTTCATGAATTGATTTCATAAACCTTAGCTTATAATATGGTTAGGTTCCACCTCAAATTTGGCTCATTCAATATAGTAACATTAGAGCCTTATAAAAATTAAGAAATGTCTTAACAATACAAATCCACATTAATATGATGGCTCTAGATATCATCCTAGGCCTTTATAGCCTTTACCAATCATGAAACTTAAACCAATATATATGTATCCAAAAACATCATCATTTTTTATTTATCAAGAAGACCCCCTGTGAATTATGTCATTCTGACATAATTTTGAAGCCATATGAACATTATTACTTAAGATAGGTCCTTTTTAAAAACTAGGCAATAGTAATTAAATTAGCCTTACTTTGAAACTATTGTTGATATTATTCAGCTCCAGTCGAGAATCATTTTGAATAAATACGAGAAGTCCCATACTTAGCAATAAGGATCAACAAGTACTTGATTAAGCTTACTTCAATATCATTTCATCGAGTACAAAATCTTATTAACAATGATAAACAATTATGTTAGATCAAAAGAGTACAATCACATTGTGTCGACATGCTACAAAGCAATGCACTCACATACAGTCCATGTAACAAAAACCAAGCAGAATGTAAGTCCACTGTTGAAGCATGTCAAAACCAAATACATTTACCACAACAAACTGATAAAACAACAGGGGTGTTACAATATCCCGATCATCCAACAACCCTTCGTGTGGGAGTAGTTTGATATCCTTCACAAGCTTACTCTATGCACTATTTCATTCATACCTAGCATTGAAGACATTGAGGAACAGATTCGATATCCTCCATGGGCTATGAGAAGAAATAAAGGAATACTAAATACGACTATGTTGAGGACCTTCATATTTCCATCACTCTAGCATGAGCCACCTACGAAGAAGAACAAGATGTTCCTTTTCACCTCGATTTCTAGCTTTTTCCTTATCATTATCATTTTCTATCTTATCATCTTTATTGACTCACTGAATTATATCAAAACAAGTTAACATCCTTCAAGGAAGTCCCTTTCGATTCCACGAATTGGTCTTTTCGAGCAAACTCATCATCCTATTTATCTAATATCTCTTATCTAGTTGTATTTTCTGCGGGACTCTTTACTTCATGAAAGGAGGAGAACTCATTCATTTTTCACATCTCATCAACCCGACATTATGATTGTTGGCACAAGTATCATGAAACAATGCCATATTTTGAGTTTTAGGTACTTTATGCACTTGATAGCGTCTTACGTGAAAATTAACAAATAGGTCAAAATCAGTCATGGAGGTATACGAGGTTTTTTTAAGAAATGTATGTTGTGGTAGTGAAATATGATCATGAATAGCTTATATAGGTCTCGCATGATGTTTTTGAGCTTGTGGTTTGATCAAAAGTGGTGTTTTTGGCTTAATCCCTAATGGCCTAAACTACCATATTAGGCTTGTCAAGAAGGCTTAAGGAATAGGTATGAAAGTGTGAATTTATTCATATGAGATATGCATGTGAATTCTTGATGAGGAGTTTTAGGATGCCATTTAAGTGTTACAACTGATGAAATTTCTTGAAGCTTCTCTGTAGGTGTTAGAGTTTGATTAGCTCAAGACTTTTTCTTGAGTCTTATATGCAGATTTGAGCAATGTTAGAGAAGGAGGTGTTTTGGAGTGTAATTCCTAAGTTGAAGGTTTCCATGAGTATTGTAATTTTTCTGAGGTCAATACCTTTCTTTTGATATGTCACATGTTCCTTGGAGAAGATTTTGGTGTGTTAAGTTGTTCACTTTTGAGAAGCTGGTTAATTAGGTGCTTAGACATAATTAGTCCAACAAGTCTAATGGTGTAGTCCACATTGAATATGGAGGTTGTAGAGGTCCTTGTGCTTATTGATGGTTGTAAGAGGATGATTTTTGAAGTTTCTAGAGATGATGGGGTCTCAATAGAGCTACTTATTTCCCTTTAAATTCAAATTGTGATTGTTGGAGTGAAGACCTAATTTTTAGGCCTAGTTGAGCAAGTTTGTATTGTAAGGCTTATGCCGACCTATATGGTCCTCTTATGTAACTTGTTAATGTTTTTAAAGTGTTTATTCATGTTGTTTATGAGTGACCTTGCATGGTCATATGGTATTTTTCTGACCTATATGGTATTGTGGCATGAGTTTTGTACATAAAGCAAAGTGTAAAGCTCATTTGAGATAGTGTAGAGGATGGAGTTTTGAGTGAGAAAGAGGAAGTGTGTGAAGAGGTCATAGGGATCTAGATCAAATAAAATAATATGCATGAGAAGGTGATAAGATTGGAGGATTAGAGCTTCAATTTCATATGACCTAATCAACGCATTTTGGTGCATTCATGAGCGAATAAAGAGAGAGAGTTGATTGAGAGTATTTTGAGTAAAGAGAACTGAAATAGAGATCACAATTAATTAGTTAGAAAAAAATTCATCCAAGTGAAATTCATAATCAGGTGGCTAAGTGGGTGTGTGGTGATATTTGGGTTTGATAGCTTCCTTGTAGAATGGGTGCTCTAGTAAATATGAGTTGGTGCTCCTTGCAAGGTTTGTGCCTCACTAAATTTATAGGGGTTGGTTCTCCTTGTGAAGTGGATGCTTCACTAAAACAAATTCTTGAGTTGTGTAATATACACAAGAGTCAATTTTTTTAGAAATATATGTAGAGGTTCAATGGGTTTTCTTCCTCTTGAGTGTTTCTCACTTAAATCTTATGTTCTTGTGATCTCTTGGTATATTATTTGTTATAAGCACAATGGGTTGAGAGGGGGTGAATTAGTGCTACAATAACTTTAAATTTGTTTACCAATCCATACATTCAATTATCGATTCATAATTCATAACCATACATGTGCATATTAAATGTGTATTAACCATTTATAATATCACAATGCAAGATAGAGTACACAAGACACCAAATATAAGTACGAAACCCTCAAGGGAAAGAAAACCCACTAAAAATCTTCTTATATTACTCAAAAAAAAATAGTGAATCACCAACTTCACTAGGAGCACAAACCCCTAGTTTAATAGAGAACTAATCATACAAGGAATGCCAACCCATAATTTAGTGAAGAACCAAATTCAAAAGGAAGCTACAACCCCTAAGATGATCAAGCACCAACTCAACCACATGTAGATGAATATATCTTAATTTTCTTTTCGCCACCACTAATAGAGATCACTAATTCATCTCATACCCTTTCTTCAAACCCTCATTCCTTCAAGTCATTATATTCTTCTTCTTCATGGACTATTTTGGCTTCAAACCATTGCACACATGTTATCTAAAATTCTTCATCCTTTCACACATTTCCTCAGCTCTGTCTTGATGCCTTCATACATGTTTCACACTCTCACTTAGATTACACTTTTCCCTCTCAAGATAACTAGTTCAAATTTGAACTTAAACATTCACTTTATACCCTTCTTATTTCAAAAACATGAAATTTGGATTGACTAAAACATATTAAAAACATAACATTACATTCATAAAAATATACATAATTGACCCATGTTGGCCGTCCAAGCTCAAATTCACTAGGAAGTCTTAAAAATAGCTCAAAACCCCATCACTGATTCATCAAATACCACAAACATCATCACCATGATTGTTAAAGCTCCCAAATAGATCATACATGTTGAATATGACATAAAATATCATCCATGTTAGTAAATTGTCTTGCACTAATCAAATTATTCATAATGCTATCAAGAAGGCTCATATCCTTCACCAAACAGATGTTTCAAGGAACCAATCTTCACCTTTGGACCTTTATATCACACCATAGCACCTCAAATATTCCATGTAATAAATCATTTTAAATCCAATAACCTTTATGAAACATCCATTCTTTATAGAGCTCATTAAACATCCATACATGCAAACCACACCAACTTTCGTCTTCACCAAACTAAGTTTCTCAAAAATAAATTTTAGAAACACAACTAGTTTGCACCATTTTTTCCACTTTAAATACCTTCAAATTCCTTCAATAGTAATAAAATTCATCCATATTCACTCTCCAACTGATATAAAAATTCAATCAATCCATCTCATGTGTCTTCTACCTCCATTTCCTAGCTAGAGCAATCTTGTCCTAAAAACAAACAACCTTCTTATTCAAAAACTAAGTTATATGACCCATCAAATCTTATCATCATGACACAAATAGTATACCATTGGAAATATATTTTAATCCTCTTTCCATAAAATCTTACATTTCCTTCCAAATCCAAGTGGAAGGCTTTCAACCAGGTCCATCTCTAAAACTTCTCATTTAGGCTTCTAGGACTCAAGAACTAGTCTTGAGGTCAACTTGCTCCATCACATCCAAAATCACTTACAATATTACATAGAACACCATTATAAATGTTTTACTAGAACTCAAAACCATTTAACAAGCATGAAGAACTTAGAAATATCACCTTATCTCATGCAAAAACTCAAGACCCTATTTAACTACACATCTTCTATATTTGAACTTCAAATATCATATCATAACTTTCTCATCCCTTATCAAAAACAATTTTGATATATCATTAGAAATCTCTCTAAACCAGGATCACAAAAAAACTTGAACCAAGCCTTAACTCCACCGTAGATCCTGTAATTCCACTTTTATTATAGACTCGCTCTAAACTGTCCAAAAACTAGTCCTCATAAATAGGGCACACTTTTACATTTAGTACCTCAACCATGATCTAAAACTATCATGGACATCTATAAAACTCCCAGGCTAAAACCAATGTCAATTTATTCATCACCTTCTTTCTACAACTTTGTCTTAAACTAACCATCTTCATAAACTTGCATTTATTAGTGAGGCCCACATATAGTCACAAACACTATCTTACCTTTCTGGAAATATGGAAGAGTCCTCTATAACCTAAAATCCTTAACTTTTCAAAATCAATCAAAAATACTCATTATGATCAATTTCTTCCAAGTCTCTTTGAGCTAGGGTTTAGCTAGGGTTTCAAATCAACTTATCTTCTTAAAGACCATTCATAAAAATGTGATGATAGAACCACCTTGTTATTTTTACAAAAACTCTTAACTCAGTAGAAAAATATCCCCAAAACCTATAGGTCCCATGCAAATCATACAATTCACAACAAGCATCAGAAGGTCAACTTTTACCTCAAAAACACACTCTAAAAAACCCGGTTTGCCAAAATCTTCATATCTTGCAAAATATTCTTCAGAATGATCTGAAACTTGTCATAAAGCATCATGAAAAAATCCTATACCTGTCCATGCTCACCGTCTAGCCCCAATATTCCTGTAACTCTCTATCCATTAAGACTTACCTATGCAATCTTATTTTTTCTTCACTTGTTTGCTTCCCAAGGACCATGAAACACCACCAAACCTCTGATAAATGACTTGAAACTCTTCATATACACTACCACCATTATGTTATCATAATCCAAAAATACTTCCTTGCTTCATTTCTCAAGTCACCATACCATATTTCATGCTCTAGGACTAGGAATAGGCCTAGAATGACTTATTTATGCCATGACAACCATGAATTGACCTTTTTTACCTCTTATAGACTCGTGGACACCTTTGAAACACCATGCCAATCATGTTAGACATCATGAAAACCTTCAACCAACTCAGAATGACTCATACTATGACCATACACTCTAAATCATGCTCCAAGACACCATAAGACTTCACTAAAGTCAATCACTAACAATAAGCCTTCATGGTAAACATTGAAAGACACCTCATGGAGACTCACACAATATAATAAAACACATTCCTATCAATGGACTTGACATCAATGACAACACTAAGACACAATGGCCAACATTTTCATATGTTTAGTTAATCATTGCCTAATCTATATGTTGATGTATGTTTTATGAATGCATTGAATAATTGATAGATGTAAATGATAATTTAATGAAATTTTTAAAGGAATGATTTACCCCCCTGAGTCATTTTGATTCTAACAATTGGTATCATAGGAAGGTCCTTTTGAAGTAAGTCTAACAACTTGGAGGAGATCTTTGAAGCACAAGTATGGCAAGAAGTCTAGTTCAAGATGAAGTAAACCTCTGGTTAGAATGAGAGCATGCTTAAAACCCTTGGGATTTTACATATGGAAATTTATCCTTGATGTAAGATCTTCATCCCCTTTGTCTCCATCTATTTCTACTAATAATATTTATGAAGATGATAAAGAAGATAGAGAGGAGCATGATATGGTGTTATGCCTTGTGAATAATAAGATAGAACCAAAAACAAAGGAAGAATAATTTAAAATATCCAAAACTTATTTCCACACTCAAGATGAAGGATTGATATGGTATATTGATAGTGGGTTCTTTGGCCACATGACTGGAGACAAGAGTAATTTTTTTCATTGAAATAAAATGCATCAGTTTAGTTAGATTTAGAGACAATACAACTGTAAACATTGCTAGAAGAGGCACATTAAGTTTAGACAATGGAAAAACACTAACTAAAAATGTCTTGTATGTTGAGGGACTGAAACATAATCTTCTCAATGTGAGCCAAATGTGAAAACAAGTTTACACTCTAAATTTTGATGATAAAGAGAGTAAGATCATGAAAATGAAATCAGGTAAGCTTGTAGAAAAATAGCTGAAAACATGTACATATTGAAGGAGATTAACAAGGATAAGTGACTCGTGAGCAAGCTATATGACATTTAGTTGTGGAAAAAAATACTATGACATCTGAACCTTGACAATCTAGTCAAGATAAACTCCAAGGAATGTGTGAGGAACATGCCAAAGATCAGTAAACCAGAGAACACTCTATGCAAAGCATGTTTACATGGGAAGAAGATAAGGAGAAAGTTCAAGTCCAAAGAACATTACTCTACCACAAGGCCTTTATAAATGATTCACATTAATATTTTTGGACCTATGAGGAATAAAATCATGATAGGTGAGTACTACTTTATGTTGCTAATAGATGATTATACAAGATTCACTTGGGTTGCATGTTTGAGGGAAAAATCAGAAGCACTTGATAGATTCAAGAATTTCAAGGAACTTGTTGAGAATGAGAAGAATGGAAGGATAAAATGCCTTAGATTAGATAAAGGAGGTGATTTTTACTCTAAACTATTTGATTATTTTTGTGAGACTCGTGGTATTATGAGGAAATTATTAGCTACTAGGACACCTTAGCAAAATGGTGTGGTGGAAAGAAAGAATAGGTCTATCCAAGAGATGGCTATGACTATGCTTAATGAATCCAAATTACCTGATGGATATTAGAAAGAGGTAATTTGTACAATCATATACATCCTCAATATATTTCATTAAGGATCAATAGTGACAAGACCCCCTATGATTTATGAAAAGGAATACCTGTAAATATAGAACATTTTAGAGTTTTGGGAGCAGATGCTTCATCAAAAGACTAAAGAAAAACTATGAAAATTTGACTCAATATCTAATCATGGAATATTCTTAGGGTATTAATCAATTATTTTAGCTTACAGATGTTACAAAAAATCCTACAAACATTGGTTGAAAGTATAAATGAAAATATTGATGAATCATATCCTAAGAGGTCTAAATCCAAGTGAAAAGGTTCATCATAAGAGTTATAATTTAAGGAAGATAAAGAGGATTTAGATACGGTTGAATAAGAATATGATGAATAAGAATAGAGGCAAGATACCAAATCACCTCAAGATGACTTATAAGAGATCATCCTGAAGCTCAAATCCTAGGCAAGAAGGATGTTGGCATAATAACAAGGAGAAAACTGGTAAGTCTTCAAAATCAAGAAAATATTACTCTCTAGTCTAAATCGAGCCAAAAATGTTGTGGAGGCAAGAAAGTGTCAATTTTGGTTGATGATATGAATGTAGAGTTGGATCAAATAGAGAAGAACAAAACTTGGGAGCTAGTACCTAGACCTAAGAACAAAATGTTATTGGAACCAAATGGGTATTTAGGAATAAACTAAATGAGGATGGTGAAGTCACAAGGAACAAATCTAGGCTTATTGACAAAGGATATGCATAGGTTGAGGGTATATATTTTGATGATATTTTTGTACCAAAGGTGCCTAGGATGGAGGACATTAGACTTTTTATAGCATATGTATGTTATAAAGGTTTTAAGGTATACCAAATGGATGTTAAATATACCTTCTTGAATGGAAACCTAGAAGAAGAGGTATATATTGAGAAACCTGATGGATTCTCATTGACATATGGGAAATACTATGTGTGTAAGCTAAAAAATGAACTTTATGGCCTTAAGCCACTAAGGCTTGGTGGGAGATTAGATAAGTATTTAATTGAGGATGCATCTTGATTGTGTAACCAAATACTATATGTGTCATCTCTTTAGAAATCTATTTGCAATCTAATTTTTGTTATTTCTGACATTACTTCTAAAGTTGGAATGCAATAGTGTGTAGAAAATAGGTCATACGCAACTCTACTCCAATTTCATAGATTTCACTCTCGAAAGTCTTCATGCAATGACTCTTGAAATGCCCATTACCGAAAGTCTTCACGCAGCTACTAAAAGGACCAATTAGTGAAAGTTTGTTGGTTTGTTCCAAAGTAATGTAAAGGAGCACCAAACTATTCATCCCACTCTTTTCTTCCATGTCATCAACCAAGAATAAAAATCCAAATATGTGGCAAGGTAAATTCATACATGCATGTGGCATTCCAAGAATAATCCAAAGTCATGGACTTAAGCACTCCTCCATTTTCTCTCTATGTTTAAGGATGAGAAAATAGTGGAATAGTATTAGGAATGTTGAATAAGTACTCTCCCACTTTGTGTTCCTAGATTAAAGGGCTGATTTCTAGAAATATTATCCACGATAAGTGGATCTGTTATAATCAAGTTTGTTTAGGATTTATTTCTTTGAATAAATCTTCCCAAGAATAGGTAATTAGTTCTTGGTGTGTGGACTAAGTATTTGGTTGGATGCATGAACTATAAATGCAACCTTCCACACTCTTGTATGTAATATTTTACCAATCAATGAAAAATATATTTTCTCTCCAATATTCGAAGTTTTGAATTAAGATCTTAGAAGCATGATTTAAATCCTCTTCCAAGGAATGAGTTGGCCACTCATTCCAAGGAAGATGGATCTGTGTATTTGTGTTTTTTTCTTGTAATAATTTATGTTTATGTTTATTCCTTTTTCTATGATTATCATTTTGTTGTATTGTTTTTCTCCTTGTATTGTAATATTCATTTTCATTTAGTTTGTTGTGAGCCAGTAAGTGATTTATTTAATCATATTTATTTCCAATTCAAAAATTTCCTTTATGCAAGTATGATTTCATTTATGCAAGTGTGATTTATTTTATGCAAGTGTGATTTTTATTTTTGTAAGTGTGATTTCTTTTATGCAAGTGTGATTTTGATTTCTGCAAGTGTGTTTTTCCATTTCCGCAAGTGTGATTTTCAATTTATGCAAGTTTGGATTGTGTTTGAAGGAGTTTTTTTCCAAATATATCTTTCTCCTATTGCATATAGCCATCAGACACCATCACTAGATTGACATTATTAATGAAGAGGATTCATGACAATCATCAACAATGAGCATATGACACATGAATTTTCAGAATTTATGAAGAAGTAATTTGAGATGTCCATGCTTGGAGAACTGTCATTCTTTCTAGGACTACAAATCAATCAATCAAAGGAAGGAATATTTATATCACAGGAAAAATATATAAAGGAGATGCTAAAGAATTTCCAAATGGAGGAATGCAAGCATGTTGGGACACCTATGGTCATAGGATGCAAATTGAGTAAACAAGAAAAGTCGCATAAAGTAAACCAAACAACATATGGGTCTATGATTGGTAGGATTTTGTATGTCACTACTTCTAGGCCTAACATTTTGCAAGTTATAGGTCTTGTAGGGAGATTTCAAGAGGATCTAAAGGAGACATGTTTTCAATAAATAAAGAGGATCTTCATGTATCTTAAGGGGACTATAGAGTATGGATTATGGTACCCAAGAAGTGAGAAGTTTGAATTGAAAGCATTTACTAATGTTGATTAATTAGGAAACCTTGATGATAGGAGAAGTACTAGTGGAGGATCCTTCTTTTTGGTAAGTGTCTTGTCTCTTGGCTGAGAAAGAATAAATCATTAGTATCCCTATCAACTTGTGAATATGAGTACATAGTAGAATCATTATGTTGTGCACAATTTCTATGGATGAGACTGACCCTAGAAGACTACAAGGTAGAATGTGATGGACCCACTCCTATCTATTGTGACAGTACCAATGTTATAAGTGTGTCTAATAATCTTGTGTTGCATTATAAAACCAATCATATTCTAATTATATATCACTTCTTAAGGGATCAGGTAAGTGAGAAAAATATTAAGTTGGAACATGTGTCCACCAAGGAGGAGGTAGCATACATCTTGACCAAACCACTCCCAAAGGCAGCATTTGAGCACCTAAGGAAAAAATTGGGTGTGATTCCTACCCCTCCCATTCATTTATAGGGTCAATACATTAAGGGGGAAAGTCAAATTAGTAATATAGTCCAAGAAGTTTTGAAATGTGTCAAGTAAGGGGAGATAGTATACTAGCTTCATGTACAGATAAGAGGACAAAAATGGATGTCTGCAGCTGGTGAAAAGTCAAAATAAGGTATGCATTTTATGAGGGGGAATCTTGTTGATGTTTAAAGACTAGGTTTAAGGATATGTGTCATTTTTAAATTCAATAAGGTGAACAAGGGGGAGATAAGAATGATTTTATGCTTTGTTCATGTTGTTTTCATGTCAAGTTGTTATAGGAGCCTTTGTCATAAATGTCAAAGGGGAGTGTACTCAAAAACAAGAAGGTTGAGGTCTGAAAGTTCTTATGTGACTAGTTCCATTAATGTTTCTAAAAATTGTTGTCATCAATGACAGATGGGGAGATTATTGGACATAGAGTCATTATTGTTGTCATTAATGTTAAGTTGCATTGATGGAAAAGGGTATCATGTGGCATAAGAATCAACATGAGGTGTCAATCATCAAGAATCATGAAGGTTGATTGGTAGTGCCATATTTTTCTATATAATATGTTTATAGAGATGTGTCGAGAGGTGTATGAGGGTCTCAAGATGGATAACAAGTCAAAATTCAGGAAGCATGTTGTGAAGCAAGCCAATATAGGCCTAGTCCTAGACCTAGTACAAGAAGATGGTATGGTAGCATGAGGTATGAAGCAAGAATATAATTTTATGAGCATTTGAGGAGTTTTTGACATTTCATAGCATGTGTGGAAGGTGTACAAGGTCATGGTTCAAGTGTACAGTGCATATTCAAGGTCCTTATGAGAAATATCTAGAAGACAAGACAAGAAAGAATGGGGAAAACATGTAGCATGGTGTGTTTAAGAGGTGAACAAGAATAAATGTGCATTGGAAATATTTGAGGAGGTAATCCCGAGAAGTGTATGTAAGGTTTCGGGTTAGAGGTTAAAGGAGGAAGCAAGAAAAGTTATTTTGAGCTATACCGAGATCTCAAAACTATCATTCCCAACTTGATGGTCAACTTCAAGTACTCACCCATATATGTTTACTCTACATGGGGATATAATATTTTTTGGATGTTAGAAAATGGAGCTAAGAAACTTTTCCAAGTGGAATTGCTTGATTTTAGTCTTAGACTTTTATGAACCATTGTTAAGAAGCCAAGTGGCTTTAAACCCTTGTATAACCATAGTTTCATAGTGATAGACAAAATGTGAATGGTTTTCTCTCCAAATGACATAATAATTCTTGTGTGAAGGTTTCGTCATCTACATAACTTATCAGATCTCATTTTGGTGGTGGTGGCATGCTCCAAGTGTGATGGTAAGCTACAACAAAACCTATGTTTTGTGAATATTTGTAGGTACATGAATATGTTGCAGGTGTCATGGTAAAAGATTAGTTGTGGAGAAATCTTGGGATGTGTGCTAAATTTCCATGATGGTATTTGGATAGTTTCTATGTAAGAATTTTGTGAATCCTTTCCCCAAATTTGTGTACCACTAATTTCTTGATGAAGTCAAAACCATTCATGGATGTCCAAGAGTTTTTGGTAGAAATGTGTGATTTAGTAGTGAAATATGAGCATGGATAGCTTGTATAGGTATGGAATGATGTGTTTGAGCTCATGGTTTGATCATAAGTGATGTTTTTTATCTTAATCCCTAATGGCCTAAAATTCTCTATTAGGCTTGTCAAGAAGGATTAAGGAACAGGTGTGCAAGTGTGGATTTCTTCATGTGAGTGAGATATGAATGTGAATTCTTGAGGAGGAGCGCGGGATAGCATTGAATTGTTCCAAGTGATGAAAGTTATTGGAATTTTCCACGGAGGTGTTGAGCTCGATTAGCTCAAGACTTATTCTTGAGTCCTATACGCATCTTGAGCAAAGTGTTAGAGAATATGTTTTAGAGTTTTATGCCCTAACTTGAAGGCTTACATGGTTCTTTTGAGTTTTCTAAGGAAAATACCTTTCTATTGATATGTCACATGGGCCTTGGAGAATTTTTGGTGTTCCAAGTTGTTCTCTTTTGAGGACTAGCTAATTAGGTGCTTAGACCTAATTAGTGGAGCAAGTCTAATAGTGTAGCCCACATTGAAGATGGAGATTTCATAGGTTATTGTGTTTGTTTTTCATTTTTATATGATGTTTTTGAAGTTTCCATAGCTTATGGGGTTTTATTGGAGCTACTTAGTGCCCTTGAAATTTAAATTGTGACCGTTGGAATGAAGACCTAATTTTTAGGCCTAGTTGAGCTAATTTGTGTTGTAAAGCTTATGCCGACCTATATGGTCCTATTTTGTAACTTTTTATATTTGTAAAGTGTCTAGTATGTTGTTTATGGTTGACCTTTCATGGTCATATGGTATTTTTCTGACCTATATGGTTTTGTGGCATGAGTCATGTATATAAAGAAAAGTGTAAAGCTCATTTGAGCTAGTGTAGAGGATGGAGTTTTGAGAGAGAAAGAGGAAGTGTGTGAAGAGGTTATAGGGCTCTAGAGAATATATGAGAAAAGGCATGAGAAGGCAAGAAGAGAAAAGTATTATAGCTTTAATTTCATATGACTTAATCAACACATTTTGGTGCATTCATGAGCGAAGAAGGAGAGAGAGTTGTTTGAGAGGGTTTTGAGTGAAGAAAGTTGATATAGAGATCACAATCAATTCATTGAGCAACAAATACATCAAGTGATCTTCATAATTAGGTGTTTGACTCGGTTCTTTATCATCTTAGGGGTTGTAGCCTCCTTGTAGAGTGGGTGATCTACTAAATAGGGGTTGGTGCTCCTTGTGGGGTTGGTACCTCATTAAAGTTGTAGGGGTTATTGTTCCTTGTGAAGTGGGTGCTTCACTAAAGAAATATCTTGTGTTGTGTAATATACATTGGGAGTATTTTGTGTTGAGAAATATATGTAGAGATTCAATGTATTTTTTCCCTGTAAGGGTTTCCACTTAAATCTTGTGTTCTTGTGCTTATTAGTACCGATGTAATGAATTAACATATTAAAATAATATTTAACAAAACATTATAAATGAAATTAAACATGAAATAAATTAAATAGCACAAAGGAAATATTTAACATGGAAAACCCCAAGGCTAAAACCCATGGAATAAAATATATTTTGATTTACTATAAACTTTTACAATCTAGTCATTTCTCCTCCCTCACTTCTCTCCACCACAATTCACAACACGTGAATTCTATTTTACCATGATTCAATATGATTCATTTCACCCCTTGCAGTCATATAAATATTAAGTGACGGGATGTGACTATTTACAAAGCACCCCAATTTAATAAAACCAATTAACCATACAAAACATAGTTGATATTAAATAATTAAGAATATAATATTATTAATTATTTAATTATAAACTAAGGTTATAACGCACTTAATATTATGTTCTAACATCCCCTTACTATTAAGTGGGGAACATATGCCAACATTACCTATTTATACAACAAGATTTGTAAATCTATAAACCATGGTGAAGGTTTAAGATAGCATATCACGGATGAAGGATTTATACACCTTCATCATCCTCATCTTACCTTTTAGTACAAAAGGATTTGGAATTCATAAATTAGTAGTGAATGATTGAGGCAAAGTATGATTTTTGATACTACATCTCATAGTTTCTCATGGAAATTATCTCAGCCAACATATTTTGGAGCCTTTTATAACACACGGACCTCATTTACAATATATGCAACACACTAGATTGTACACCGTAAACTTAGAGTGACACATTTACAAATATCATAAAAAGATGTTTTTTCAATTTTTAAAATAGAGAAAAAGTATAGAGGAGAAGGAGATAACAACCGGTGACCATTAGGAAGTGACATTACCATGCACACTCCCCCTCAATGGAAACTATGAAAGGCCATGCATTGCACAAAACTTATGGTATTTTACCGTACACAATGCCTTGTAGACATATTTTCAACTTGATCTTTAGTCGGGAAGTACTAGAGATCTATATCACCGTAGAGAACCTTCTCTCGGATAAAATGCATATAAATATTTATATGCTTCATTATTTGATGCCGAACTAGATTATTAACAAGAGTATTGCAACTTTTTCTATCACATATAATATGAGTACTTACTTTAGCTTCCATGTGTATCTCTTCTAATAGTCGCTTTAGCCACTTGGCTTCTTTCATTGCTTTCATTGCACTTCTATACTATTTCTCGGTATAAAAGATAAAGACCGTTGGATGCTTTTTCTTGCTCCAAGTAATGGAACGTGTACCAAAAACTTGAACAGATATCCAATTTTATATCTAACACAACATCAACATGGTTAGAGTCGCAATATCCATATAGACATCATAATAAGAATAATATAAATTATTATTGATTTCACTTTTAACCATCTATAAAACTTACATTGATAGGTCAAAAATAAGTTGTGTAACAACTTAAATAACAATGTTCTTTGTAACTAACCATGTCATATTATCATTATGTTGAACAATTTTGATATTTTAATCTAAAAACAAATATTAGATGCAATCACTATTGGACGTCTCAAATACAAACATAAAGGCATCCCAAAATATCATTTGATGTGCATATAATATGTGTTCTTAGTAATCAAATAAAAAGATAATATATAATTCATATATGCTTTTTATAAATATTTTTGCCTCAAATGAACAATTCATTATAACATCATCCATTGATACTTCTTGAAAAATACTCAAAGGTGAGGTTTTGTTCACATAAGGTACTCAACACGGGATCGGGGAGAGCGGGGATCTAGGGCGACATGCCCCGATGGGGTTGAGGGCGGTCCCCTCGGCGCGAAGAACAATTTATAATTTACTCCTTTGAAATTGAAAAAAAACAACTCTTTGTGAGAAAAAAACATGATTATTATGATATGCCGGTTGTATTT
Organism: Taxus wallichiana var. yunnanensis; assembly: GCA_018340775.1. Taxonomy (NCBI): domain Eukaryota; kingdom Viridiplantae; phylum Streptophyta; class Pinopsida; order Cupressales; family Taxaceae; genus Taxus; species Taxus wallichiana. Next base: position 63,978,287 of record CM031241.1, read on the forward strand.
TTATGATTTTTCCCTTGTTCGCGTCAAAATTTGACCTATCAAACAAATAGTCTACACAAAAACATTTTAGTTTCACTGTAAGGCATATTTTTTTGAAATGTAAGAGAAGTTTTTTTAGTTTTGCAAAAACGTGACTTATTTATCTTGTCGTAAAAGAGTATAATATTTCTTATTTTGTAAACAAAACACTAAAACATATTAAAAATAATTATGTGTTCACACAAAAGTACCTTTTCAAATTTTTAATATAGATATAAAAAATAATAATTGACCTAAAATAAAATTTGATAAATATGAAAAAAAAAAAAATTTAGGAGCATAGCTCAATGGTAGGATTTTCAATGTCTTAACGGAGCTTAGGGAACGCCATACGAGCCGAAATGGGTCCTGAGATACGGTCTTAATATCATAATTTGTGACTAACTCGTTATACATTCCAACTCTCTAATTAACTCGCCAAAGTGAGTCTAAGGGCCCATGCTACATTATGTCCACCACACCAAGAGTGAGCCACGCGCAGTTAGAAGAATGAACTAACAAAAATTCGACCCATTTTAGGTTTTCACTTTTACATAATTTTTATGATGTCTATTCTTTTGTATAAATATGAATTGAGGATAAGCTTATACATTTTATCAAATTTCATATTCTTCTTTCGATTTTGGTATTTTTGGATTTAAATAAATCTATTCTTAAGACAATTTATCATATGACTTAAAAAAGAAGAAGTGTCACTCTTTCCATTACTTTGATATTGATCATCATGAACATACTAAAAATTAATGAGCATTTTTAATATACAAACAAGATATTGTAAAACCAAAGTACATATCCCTAAAAGTTATCTATTTTATCAATATATAAAAAAAGTGATTTGAAATTCAATTCATATGCTCAAAAATGCGTGTGAGGATTGGACCATATACGAACAAACCCATCACAAGCCAAACCATATTTAATTTTAGTATATCAAAAAATTTAATGCAATGGAGGAATTATTACAAGTAATAGTTTCAATGCTATTTTAACACAAACATAATTCACTTAAAAATAATTTTCTTTAACCACGTGCCTTATATTTTAATGGCCATTGTGAGAATGAGTGGTTTGCCTGATAGGATATTTTTTCATTCTATGGAAGGGGAACGCCTTTTAACTTGAATTGTCACCTTTGAGTGAAAAATAATAGTAATAGTTACTACCTCAAGGTTAAGTATCAGGGCACCACTTTCTTCCTTATGCATCCATTTATGTGGATGTCATGATCTGCCTTTTCACTTTCACAAAGGCATGATAATAGAAAAAAATTTGGCCATGTTGGGTAGGTGACAAATGCATGTCTCTAGGTTTGGTATTGTAAAATTAAAATTAATAATAATTAATGCGGGGGCACACACAATTGGATTTGGTCATTGCATGAACATGGTGAATATATTATATCTGCAAAATGATGCAAATCTTGGTTTGATGTATGCTAGATTTTTTGAATCCCAACTTCCCGACCAAAGTTCCATTGATGAACAAAAGCTTCATCACTAATGACATGACGAGCCCGCGCTTCAATAATTAGTATTTCAGGGATTCAATTAATGATAGGGGTCTCTACTCTATCGACACCGCTATTTCTGCTCATCCAACAACTACCCCTACCGTCCTCCTCTTTTCCAACGACCAAAACTATTTCTTCCAACATTTATCCTATGCTTTCATTAAACTTTCCACTTTTCTGTTCTCACCACAATTACTAATGGAGCCCAAGTTTATGATCAACTCTTAGTGAAAATGAGCTCAAGGCAAGGGAAAGGAGAACATTGCTGGAGGAAAATAGGTCCTCCTTACATAGCAGTAGAACACATACGAGTTATTTTGACTAGAAAGAAAGCGATACCACATATTCTTGTAATAGTAATGGAAACAAAATTTGATCTATTAAGAGATCTATTGTGATTATGTGTAATACACCATTTACATTGTCAAAGGTTTAACTTAAATATATATTGAGTATAAACTATAGCATTTCACAATAGTGTTATGGCCATTTAGATAGGGTTTAGACTATAGTTTTAAATTTATAGATATTTAATATAGATTAGTTTAAAACTATAGGTTATTATTGTTATTATTTGAATATAATGTTGTAAACTAATTATAAAAAGGGTTAATGGGGTCATTCTAGGACATCAAATAGGACATAAAATTAAATTAAAAATATTGTTTATGGCCCCATTCCAAGGGTCTTCCTTGAGCAAATGAGAAAATTCAAATTTCCTACATTCATGGAAGATTTCTCAGACCTTGTGACTTTTATTTATTTATTTTAACCCCTTGTATTTACTTCCACCTACACACACTTTAAAAACTATAGAAAAATAATCAAATATTTCAAACAAATTCACCCTTACCTTTATTTGTAGGTCCTGAGCAAGCTTTCACCTGAAGAATATTTCACCGTGTGTAAAAGTTTGAAAGGTTTGAAATACTTTTGACCTATGTCTAATGTCTCGAGGAAAGGAGGGGAGGGGGTATTTAATATACACTTTCTAATCATGTAATGACCAACCAACCCAACCGACACATCTAATAGGTTAATTAAATAAGTAACATTATATTGGGCTCCAGTATCATGTTAGTACTGAGGTAATGAATTAAAATATTAAAATAATATTTAACCAAACATTATAAATGATATTAAACATGAAATAAAGTAAATAACACAAGGCTATATTTAATTTGGAAAATCCCGAAGGGGTAAAAACCACGGAATAAAAGCTATTTCCATTTATTGAGAAACTGTCACAATCCGGTCAATTCTCCTCCCCTCACTTCTCTCCACCACAATTCACCACACATGAAATCTATTTTACCATGATTCAATACGAACCTTTTGACCTTACACGTCATATAAATATTAAGTGATGGGATGTGACTTTTTACAAAGCACCCCGATTTAATAAAACCAATTAACCATAAACAACATAGTTTATATTAAATAATTAAGAATATAAATATTCCTAATTATTTAATTATAAACTAAGGTTTATAACACACTTAATATTACATTATAACATTGTTCTCATTGTTGGCATAGCAGCGGGTTAACATGATGAGATCCCTCTCCACCATCAGTTCAATCTTTTGGTGTGACGAAGAAAATCGTAATATGGTATCGAGCTAGCGATTAAGTGTGCGACTGGAGTAATCTTGGGATGGGTGACCTCCCAAGAAATCCGGTTTCGTTGCCTCCTAATTTTGTTGGGCCTAATTAGATGAATGCTTGGTGGGCTCTGAGCTTACATGGTTGTGTACGGCTCTATCGTGTGGGGTGTGTTGGCATAGCAGCGGGTTAACACGATGAGATACCTCTCCACCATCGGTTCAAGCTTTTGGTGTGATGGCAAATCATAACACTCACGGTGTATGCTCATGTGTTTGGTTAAACATTGCCTAATCTATGTGTTGATGTATGTTTGATGAATGCATTTAATAATGTATAGATGTAAATAATAATTGAATGAAATTTTTAAAGGACAAATTCACCCCGAGTTATTATGCTTATAAATTCATCATCAACCCCAAGGTATGTTTCCAATTACCTTTTACATTTCTATATATTTTAGTTTCATTTATTTTTAAATCAAATTCTTGATTAATTTTATGGTTAATCAAGAGTTGGTCATCACGGTGATACTTCTAATTTTTTTAACAAGGTTAAAATCCCGAGCTAATTGCAACAATACAGAAGCGAGAATACATAATTAAGCAATGATTTTTGCAAAAACAATTATTTAGGCTTCGATTATTCAATCATTCTACTCTTTGTATGTTCTTCATTTATGATATTATTTCTTATTGCAAGTGCATCCACCATCACATACTCATAGTGTTCTTGTTAGATCATAATTTCCACCACTCCCATGACCTCCTCCTCATAATGTCCAGAGACAAGGGTAAAAGTATTAGCTTTCCATCTGCTAGTGTGGGAACTATCTAGTTGTCTACCTCCGAGTTCCCCACTTTCTTTTGGTGGTTTACAAAGCATGGATGAAATTTCAATTCTAAATCAAATTGATTTGGGTGAACAATATCTTTATTTTGGAAGTAGGGACCAAGCCCCTACAAATTTCAATCCTCAACATTTGATTTAGGGTCAAACACATGATTCAAATAACAAGAAAAAACGTCCAATATACCATCTCCAACTCCTAGGAAGCACCATTAACTAATGATGAAATCCTAAAGTTTTCATTGGAAATTATTTTGGTTGATAATTTTTCAATCACTATTAAAGAAATTATTTTGATATATATTGAATCATTAAAAAATTAGGAGTTCGGGGAAAAAGCATTTATTAAAGAAACTAATGCCCATTTTCACAACCACTCCAAAGACATTCTTTATTTTATTTAGTTTAAAATAAAGCGACAAAGATTGATATATTGAATCAAGTTGTATACGGTTACATTGTTACTATTTCTAATCCTTATCTAGATAATGTGTTAGATATAATGTTAAAAAAATAGAAAATTTAAATGTAGAAGCCCATGCCTATTATAATCAATGGTAGGAAACAAGAGCCTTGTTGTGATTGTGAATGTAGAGAAAGAAAAGGTTGTGGTAAGTTATGATATTTAGAAATTTAATAATAATTAATTAGGGTTATTTTTAGTTTTTTGTCTAACTATTGTTTATTATCTAAATGCGGTTAAGTATCATAATCTCAAGCATGACGTCTACAAGTTCTTGATGTGCACCTAAAAATGCAAAGAATTTTTTTGATGGATTCATTGGGTTGAAAGAAAACATTGCTATTTTGAACAATACGAATAATTCTTGGTGAAGAATTATCAAAGAGCATGGAATGGATCCAAATATTTTATTGAAGAAGAAAAATGATTCAAATTCTAGTTTAGCTTCACCATGGGATGCAACAAAATTAGAATATGAAATAATTTTCAATAAAAATGTTATTGCGAAGGATCTTATTAAAGCGGGAATATTAAATGAAGATTCCATTCAAGCCAAATGAAAGGAGCATAAACTAATAGAGAAAAAATATTTATTTTATAACCTATAGAAGCTGTTGAGGAATTTTTTTGTATCAAATGATATCAATAAAATTATTTCTTTTGTACATTGAAATATTTTTCTTTTATTATCTTTGTATCTGATTGTATGAGTAAATTGTCATTTTCTACAAATATTATGTGCCTTATTCTTTCCATGCTTAAAAATTATGGAAAAAATATATTTGTTATAGCTATATTTCAGTTCTTTATATAGTGGCATTTTAATATTTCTTGTGTCTACCAATGAGTGTTGTGATGGGTTACTATTTTAACACACCTCAAGAGTCAAAACAATCATATAATAAGTTATAATAGTCAAAAATTAAATAGGAAAGACAATGGAAAAATTAAATAATTCATAGATTTGTAAATAAAAAATAGTATACAACAATATTGAAATTTTCTTTAATAAAGAACACAACATGTCAACTACATAACAATGTTATATGAAATTTTAGTTCTAGAAATACAATGTTCCTAAATCATTATTCAAAATCAAGTAGGTGAAACATTCCTGGACCTTCACTAACTTGTTCTTCATAACTCGCACTCGTATCTAACCTCTCAAAGGAATATTCAGTGTGAATGTTCATATCATCTCTTTTGGCTATTGTATTAGAGACCCCTCTCCTATCTGTAAGAGAACTCGATATTTTTAGTGCTCTTTCATATGGGAATGTGTCCTGAGAATATCGTGAAGTATACAATCTCATGCAATTCTCTAAAATTGTTATCAATTGTTTCACATTTTTTAATTAAAAAATGTTAATACGCTAAAAAACCTTTCATATTCCATCGAGACCAATATCATTGTTTGACACAATTCATATAATCAGAAATATTCACTAATACTTTCCTACAGGATGCTACTAGGATACAAATTTTTCCATAGTCGTGTAATAGTACTTTTTTATGTTGGTTCAATTAGACTATAATATTGATCAATCATTGTGAGCATGAAATTAGATGACTAAGATGTTAGTAATTCCTTCTACAAAATACCTTTAATTTCAACTCCTTAGAAATTTGAAGATTTACTAAAATTATTAATAAGAGTTTCCATAAATTTGTAAAATAAATTTCTTATGTCTTGTTTACCTCTATCGAGGATTCCGAAAATTAGAATACACACTTGGCATGGCCTAAGCGAGTCATCCCTTTTAAAACGTTTTCTAATCTCACGAATAAGTTTTCGACATTTTTCTTAATTTTATTACATGTCATATATAACCTTTTCATATAAATTATGTGTTACATAATTAGCCATTGTGATTTATTTACTTTTTTGGAAAGTGGACATTGAATTCTCCATCCCATTAACAATGATAAAAATATGGTTTTTGTAATTGAATTTCAAATAGCTTTTCAGATCCTTTATATCTGTTAAATTTTTCCAACTATTGAAAATAGTCCTTTAAAACTTTCTTCAAGGTTATATAACATATCAAGAGATAGACATACATGTTTTCTCAACCTTATGAAGTCAAATATATATATGGATCTATCTTGAGTGTGTTTAATTAATCAAATGATTTCCTTTAACATAGGGAGGATACCACATTGTGTCAATAATGTTCCCAAATCTTTTAAACAATATAAAAATATTTTTCTTTTCAACTTCCTATGGTATTTAAACATGAAACCTACTAAATATGGATATTCTTACAAAAATCTTTCATACATAAAAATACATCTTGTATCAACATATTTACGGAGATCCTTACCATCAATAAATTCAATTACAAATTTTTAAAACTCTTAAAATCTTTATAGACTACTCGCCATGTAAGCATGCAAGTCACGAGATGATATCTTCCACTTTAGTGATCGGGAAATTTTAAGGGTCCCTCTCGAAAAAAATCCTTAAAAATATTTGTCGAATATTGGTAAGACCACTTTTGCATGTTTGGCGAATTACACGAAAAGTAGTTTCATGTGGCGAGAAGATTTTTAACATGATTGTGGGAATGGTAGGGCCTTATCCATTGGCCTTATGATACAAAAGTAGAAATAAAATATGACACGAGACAAGAGCACTATAAATGTTATCATCCAATAGCATTATCTATGTTACCTACTGGTAGTATTCTCCGCTTTCCCAACAAAGATATAGAGCATTATGCGTACTCGGTCGGTGGCATTCTACATGCTACTAGGCGAAAACATTCTAAATGCTACCTGTCGGTAGCATGGAGAATTTACAAGCCGATAGCATTTTGCATGTTATTGGCCGATGGCATGGAGAATGTTCATGGCTAGTAGCATTACGCATATTATCGGTCGAAGTAGCATTCTAAACACTACCGGTCGGTGGCATGGAGAATGCTACTAGACAATAGTATATAGAACGCTATCGGCGATAGTCTGCGAAAATTCTACCATCTGTGGCATGCGACATGGTACCATCCAATAGCATTTTGCACGCTATCGGTCAATAACATTTTTGTATGCTACGGTCATCTCAGCATTCTCCATGCTACTACCAAGATAGCACATTTAATGCTAACGACCAATGACATAAAGGTTGTTTTCAATCACCTTTACTTGTTATAAATACACGAAGGCAATCATTTTCACTCCACACAACAAAGAGAAGCATACGAGGAAAAATCTTAAAGACAAAAATTGAACGCTAAAGGACATACGATACAAAAAAAAGAAAAATTCAGAATGCCAAAGCAGTGCAACTCACAACTAGGAATTTAAGAACCATTTGAAAAATTCCAAGAATAAATAACACTTTTAGAGAGTGAAGATCCCGGTTGTGTCAATATCAAATATGAAGAATTTTTAAAATACAAGAGCACCGGTATTTCCTTAAGCGTACAAATTTCTAGAGGATCCTAGTACATTTTCCCAATGGATCGAAGCAATTAGTTTCACAGGGCTACTATATATGCCCCAATTTAAGACAAACCACAGATCACTTAACAATCTTCTACTCAACTATGACACTTCCACTTTCACATTTCATTATACACTCCCATCTCATGTAGAGTCATTTGGAATGTCACCTGATGACATTGAGCATCTCACAGGACTACCACACAAAGATGTGGATCTGTCACGACGAAGGTTATTTTATCGGATGAAGAATGCAAGTATTTGGAGTCTAATTTTTAGTTTTCTATTGATGTAGTTGCAGTTGCTACTGCTTGTAAGTTTATTTTCTGTTTTACAACATTACATTTTCATTATTTTCAATTTAACAAAGTTTTTTATGTTTAAAATTTACTAACAAAATGCTTCTCTTTGTTGTATTGAAAATTACAACTTCCCAAAACCCTTCAAAAAGAGGGATTCAACTCAAGGATTTCAGTCACCCATTTCTACAGGTTGTTGTGTAGTTCTTCCAGCGAAATTATTTTACAAGGTCGATATACAGATATTCCTTGGTGGGATTTAGCGTATATCATTTGTACCTTATGTGGGCAGAAATTTGACTAGTGTGCAGCTACTTATCCTCCAAGATAAGAGCTGATTTGGAAAATATTCATTTGAATGAGAATGTTACCATCAGCTCAACAAATTTTATTCTTGGTTTATATTATGAGTATCTCTATAATTTACGTGGCACCTCTCCTCGACAAAAATTGCATTCAAAGCTACTATCTTTGAATTTAACACTAACAATTTAAGAGCAAGAGGTGAGTCCCAATTTGTTATTAGATGGTTTTTAATTATAATTTTTCATATTGTAATATTTATCTTTTAAAATTAATATTTGAAATGAATTAACAATTTACTATTAAATTATAACAAAAGGTGGCGAGTTGTTCTTTTGCATCACGAAGGGATGTTGCTTATCGAGAGGTCACTTACTACTAAGTTCGGGATATTCTGTTACTATTTATGACGATCGAAAGCAGTAGGACACCCCTCCACATGCTAAAAATATGAGGAGTTCCATAAACCCTCAAACTCAATCATCCAAAATACCACAGGCATTAATTGCAGGTATTTTAATTTATGATGTATATATGTTTCAATTTTTTTGAAAATAAATGTAATTAATTATATAAAACTTGTATGTGTTTCAAAATTTCTTGCAATTTATATTGCTTTGCTACAGAAACTACCAGCAGAACATGGATCGTAACATCGACCTCAAACGCAGGACGTAGAAATATAATCAATACCTCAGTTTATTGCCCAAGGTTTGAATCTCTTTTTTTTATATTTTTGTTGATATTTGATGATATAAAATTCAACAGTCTAATAGATCTTTAATTCTTAATTATATTTTAGATCACACCTACCAATATTTTCAGTCTACTCCTCCACAACCACCACATCAACAAAATTAGGCTTCATTTGCACCTCAACAAAAATCCTCTCAACAAAGTAATTTTTATAATCTTATATGAATTTATTTATTTTTCATTTCTATTATGTTTGAATTTTGAATTTCATCATATTATTTACAAAATTACAATTCAATGTCTCGGAGCATCAATTTTCCATCCACTACAAATACATATGCCATCTCTCCCACCCCACCAAGAATAATGTGGAAACGCTCACCTATGAAATAATATTTCATTCACTTAGCCGGAAAACTGCAAGCAAGGGCACACTTAATTTTGCTTCTAATTTTCCAACGTTTTCATTGGGCAATTTTCCTAGTGGACAGGGGGTTTCAGTGTTGAACAATATTGATTTAGACAAGGAGTATATTTGGATTAAAAGAAGACTTTAGGAGCATGGAACGTTCATTCCACGAGATATGAGTCATGCGGTAAGGCAACATTCTCAATAAGAGAGGATAGATCAAGAACACCATCTCTAGTACGAGAATGGCACTAGCTTAACCGATGACTAGAAAACTAATTTTCTAGTAGGAATTCTTTTCGGATGATAACACGGAAGCCAATGTTGATGTTATTTTGAAGGATATTGAAGAATTAAAATTGTGGGATTTTAGGGCTAAATTTATTATTAAACAAATAAATTCATGATATAAAAATCACAACCAAAGACATATATTGTATTTTTCACATCAGAACGAGCCAGGAAAGATTTATATTTTGTTGAATCAGGTCGGGTTTGGTTCTATATCATTTGATAATAATTATTATGATGAAGTGTTTAACATTACGTTGAAAGTTGTTAAGAATTTAAATTTAGAAGCATAAGCATGCCATAATATGTGGTCAGAGAGACAAGGGCCTTGTAGTTATTGCAAATGTCTCTAACGAGATAAGGCATTGGTAGGTCTTCCTAAATTTTCAAGTATTACTTTCATTTTTTGAAATTTAACTAATATTTTTCTCTTATGAAATGCATTAGTACAAAAATTTGAAAAATGAGGCTAGTGTGCTTGATTTTCATTTACAAAGTGCCAGGAAAATTTTAAAGGAAGCTATTGAATTGAAAGAGAAGCTTGTTATCTTAAACAAGCAGAATAATACCTTGAGAAGAATTATAAAGGAAAATGGAATGGATCCAAAGATATTATAGAAGAATCAAGTTGAAGAGGATCAAACATTATTATCTGTTTGTGAAGTAGAAAATCAATAAAAAGTTATTCTTTCAAATATTGAAGTTCTTTTGAAAGGATTTGATTGACTGGTGTTGTCAAAGAAATTTCTTTAGTGCAAGAGAAAGAATCACATAGATAAGAATATTCTCAAGGTTGAATGTAAAAAAAAATTATTAAATTGTAATTGTTGTTGTTGAATCTTTTTATAAAATGGTTTCATATTATATGACAATATTGAAAGTTTCAAACTTTAATCAATGTGGATTGTGGCATTTTACTTTTACTTTTGTTATATTGTGATTGTTTTGTTATTCAAACTGATTCTGAATGTGATTATTATTCTCGATTGTATTTGTTATATTTATTAAATGGTAAATTTCTTATTATTATCATTTTAAAATAATTTTTGTGAACAGTGAACTACAAGTAGCATTTATATTTCAAAGAACAAAAATAGAAATTATCTAAAAATAGTGAAAATTCTCCAATAATGGAATTTTATTTTTTCATTTTAAAGACAACAGAACAATAAGTATGACACATTTAAAAATTTAAAGCAATAAACACATTACAACATTGAAAATAATATTCAAAATGTATGACGTATATCAAAAATAACAATATACATAATTATAATTAGAATCCTGATATGAAAATTTATTTCCAGAATAAAAATGTACAGTCAGTATTATTTATTCAATATCAGCTAGGTCAAATGCAAAATTATCTTGAAAAATGTTTTTCCCAACACTTTTATCTAATCTTTCACTACTGATTTTCGATCACAATTTCATTTTAATCTGCGAGTCCTTATATTAGTATTATTGATCCCTCTCCTCTCTGCAAGAGAATTCCATATAGCCATTACCTATTCATAAGGAAAGGTATCAACATCATATCATGAAACAAACATTCTCAAGCAGGTCTCAAGATTTTTATCAAGCCTATTCCGATATTTTAATTTTATAAATGTTAATGCATTGAAAACTCTTTCGTCTTCAACTGATCCCAATATCATTGTTTGACACAGTTCATACAATTGGAAATACTCACTTATGCTTTCACGAAGGATGGAACTAGGATACAACATTTTCCATAGAAGTGTTATTGCTCCCTTCTTTGTTGGCTCTTCCAATAATTCAAATTGTTCCTTCATTACCTGTCTAAAATCATTTGATTGCAATGCAAGAGTTTCTTTTTGAAGAATACCATTAATCTGAAATCTATTACATTCAATGATTGTGAAAAATGTTTAATTATTGTACCCATGTGTCTTTTAAATGCATCAAAAAAAGCACCTCCTACAATATTCTAAAAGTTAGGATCGACAACTCCCATGGCCTCAAGAAGCTCTCATTTTTTGAAACAATCTCTGATCTCATTTGATAAGCAATGTGATATTTTCTGAAAAAAATTCCTTGTTTCAAATATAATAACATCATCTAAATTATGTGTAATATGCACTTCTTCAATCTCAACTCCGGAAATATCAATTCTTTTTTCAAATGTGCTTTATCGTTAACAAAGATACACATATGGCCAAATATATTGAATCTGAAGTAGTTGTTAGGATCTTTTAAATCATATAAGATATTTCCACCATCTTGAACACATGTCCTTTAAAGCATGACCATCGAGTTATATAACATATTTAGAGTCTAACGCACCCTTTTCTTGAGCCTAATGAATTCAACTATATATATGGACCGTTCTTATGCAAGTTTTGTTATGCAATTCATATCATGCAACATTAGAGAATCCATGAAAGTGTTAATGATTTTTCAAATTCTGTAAGTTGGTAAAGAAAATATTTTCCTTTGTCAACTTGCCTACGATTCTTATACATGAAACCAGTTAAAGATGGATATTCCTCAAAAACTCTGCGTGTAGGATCATACATAGAAATCCATTTAGTATCAACATCTTTAAGAAGTTTCTTACCATTTGTGACCCCATCGAAAACTTCTGAAACTCTAGAAATATTTTCAGATTGCTTGACATATAGGCATGCACTTTATGGATAAGCTCTTCAAATTTCTCAACACATTTGAATGTGTTTACTATACTATATGTAAGAGTCATCCTGTGAGCCATGCAATGAATAGGAATCATGTAAGGAGCAACAGATGTTTGGAGACACACACATAGACCATTTCTATAACCCTACATCATTGTTGCACCATCGAACCAACACAAAGTAGTTTTGTGGATATAGAATAATTATCCATTCCTTATATGTCCTTAAAATTAGATATAACCAATTTGGAAAGATTTTCAGCATTGTAGTTTTCTTACATTTTATAACTCGATATGAGATGAGGTGTTACGGTGTGGTTCAGGAATGTATATACATGCATGCAAACCTAAGAAGTTTTGTCAACAGCAGTAACCTCATCAATTGAAATGGAGATGAAACTTGCATTCTTTACATTTCCTTTCAAATATTCTTTTCAATCATCAAAGACATCTCACCATTTCCCAGGACTGCTCTCTAACCAATGTGAATTTGGAAGGATTAGAAACCCATTAAACTTGAACAATTTTTTATATTTTGTAAAGTCTAAAATTGGTCTGCCCATTTTCAAAATAAAGAATATGGTTGAAAATTGCAGCGGTTTTTCCTTTAGATTTTCATTTGTAGCTTTTCTAAAATTTGCATTTATGGTACCTCCTTTCTCCTGAAGTTTTTGAGTGTGTTTCATCTTATTTTCATACTCCTCCTTATATCTTACATGCATGCACTCTTTTGTAGTTTTCCATATATGAGTCTTCGTTATTTTTTCATCATTGTCAATGACCGTGTGTAATATACTTCTCACAATTTTTCTCTATAGTGTCCAATTTTAGTTGCATTATATGTTCTTTACCTAATTTACAAGTACAAATAGTACATCTACATTCTTTGGGAGTATCACTGCCATTATCACGGTTATACTGAGGCTCAATAAATGGGTATTTTTCTGCCCAATCTACTTGAAACTACCTTCCAATTACCCAAGATGTTTTCTTCTTTCTCCCTGACTTATTTTTTTGAAGGTTTTTGTCATTATCATCTTTTGTTGGAATCTTTTCATTTGAAAATTCATATCTTAAATGCATTTGGAATTGGGGAAATTTTTTGAGATCTGACATGTCTTTGTCAATATAATATTCATCTACTAAAATAATTGTTTCTTTAGGGTTTATGTTTTGGTCAATTGTTTCATTCGAATAAAATCCACATAAAGGGGTTTCTGTTTTCAAAAATAAAAAATGTTTTGACTGTTACAAAGATATTAAAAAAATTAAATTGTACTAATGAAAAACTCAAAAGAGGAAAATGCCAAATAGTTATAATAGTATGTTATAACTTACCATTACCCTTGTTCATGTTTCTAGTGGTAGCAACTTGGTTCTTAATTTTTTTGTGGGGTTGAAAACATTTTCTATGCTACCTTTTATTTTTTTTTTTTCTACCTTTTGTTGATTGTTCAGAGAAGCCATTGTACTTATCCATGAAAATATTTAAATTATATAAATGTAATCAACATCTAAATAGTTCTAAAAATTGTAAATGCAATCAAAAGCACAAATATTTAAATTAGATAAATGTAATAAATGCTATGGAAGGAGACAATGGGCATGCGAGTTTTTCTCCCTACCGATATCATAATGGTATCGGTCGGTAGCATGCAAAAATTTTCCGGATGATAGAATTATTAATGTTACCACTGTATCATGTTGCATGCTCTAATGCCGATAGCATTCAAAATGCTACCAGCATGCAACATGTTGTATGCTCGGTCGGTAGCATGTTGCATGCTCCGGTTGATAGCATGCATCATGCTTTCGATAGGTAAAGAAACCGCATCCTACCATACGGTATCATACGGCATGATGGTTGGTAGCATGTTGCATGTTGTCATCGAGTAGCATTCTTCATGATGTCGATTGGTAGCATATTGCATGCTACCGATCAACATCATGAAGAAGAATACTAACAGCGGCAACATGTTGCATCTACCGATCAAGCATCATGTTGCATGCTACCAACTAGAAGCATGTTGCATGCTACTAAGCTGGGGAAGCATGTTGCATCACCGGTTGGTTAGAATTCTACATGCTACAAGTTGACATCATGTAATATGCTATCGACAGCAAAGGTAGCATGTAAACATCTTACCGAACAGTAGTATCCTTTATACTACCTCCTCGACATCATTCGGATGTCATATAGTATGCTACATACATGCTACAGAACAAACTAAAGTACCTTGAAAGTAGAAAGGAAATATATACCTTTTCTCACCAATTCACGAGTCCTCAAATTTTGAAAGTAGAAAGGCTTATTGAAATATTTAATAATCATGAATTTGAGAGAGGTTCCAAAGTTTGATGTTTAGAACTATGAATAAGAAACTATAAATACATAAATAGAATATATATATGAGGTGAATTGTATATATTTTAATTTCAATATAAGGGAAAATTTAGTGATAACAGACATACCACTGCAGTGGAAACTCCTAGGTGAACTGACCCCTAACATTAACTTGTACCCAAAACAATTGGCGACCCATTCCCTATTCATACCCAAAAAATTCACCAATTTCAAACCAAAACAGAATATTCGTGAATTAAAGAATTTCGCCACTAAAATGTTCCATACATTTTAGATTATGCTAACATTTTTATGCAAGGTTCATTCTATGATCCATGAAATGAATTGGAACAATATATTGGGTAATTTTTGTTTTTACTAATGCACCATCAAGGTACCAATGCACACCAACTTATTAGTAACTGCATAGTCATCAATCCCAACTAAATTCCTCAAATTAGAAATAACCAATTCGCAAATGTTTTCAACATTATAGTTTTCAACCATTTTATTAAGAGATAACAAATAAGTTTTCTTTAAATGATTCTCAAAAGTGTAGACGTGCATGAAAACACACGATGTGTTGTCAATTATTGTGACCTAATCGATTGACACTCGAGCTAAACATTTCATTTTACATTTTCTTTCAAATCTTCCATTTCAATTATTTCTAGCCACTTTTCCACTTCCCAAGAACTTATCTCTAACCAATGTGATTGTGGAATGTTGACAAACCCATTATATTGAAACAAAACCTTATAATCTATAAAATCATAAATTTATTTGTCATTCTTAAGAATGTGGAATATAGTAGAGAACTCTAGATTTTTGGCCTATAGATTGGTATTCATAACTTTTCAAAATTTTGCATTAATTGTTCCCCCTTTCTCAATAAGTTAATGAAATTTCTTCTCATTTTCATACTCGGGTGCATGTTTTACATGCAAGTCTTTTTTTTACTTTTCCATTTATGTGTCTTTATTTTTTCCATCTTTTTTCATGATTGTCACATATATTTTTCCACAATGTTTCTCAATTATGTCCAACTTCAGTTGTAATATGTGGTATTTTTAGTTTCTAACTACATATTTTACATCTATATTTTGTTGGTGTATCACTACCATTCTCTAGCTCTATAGGTTTAATGAATTCATATTTAGATGTCCAATCTACCTTAAGTGCCCTCCCAATTTTCCAACTAGTTTTCATCCTTCACAAATAATTTTTCTTAGAATTTTTAACTTGAGTATTTGTTTCATGAGTTTGAGAAATAGAAATATATTATCCTACTTAGATCTCATCATTAGGAATGTCTTCCATTGGAGAAATTTTATAATAAGGATTATCATCCAAATCTAACATGTCTTCATTAATAATATCTTCAAGTGACATATTAATATGATTAACTATTTCATCTAGTAAGTACGGTGCCATGTTATTGAGATTAATTGTTCCATGTGGTGTATCTCAGTAACATGTTCTTCTCATTAATTATTTCTCGTGTAATACTATTACCAATGGGGGTTTATGCATTCAAAAGGGACAAGGGTTTGACTATGATCTCGAAACTTAAATTAAAATTTAAAATGTATTAAAAATAGGATACCTATGTTTGAAATGTATGCATGTTATGTGCGTGATTTTTTGGCTTCTGAAATAATTAAATATGTTTCTTTTCCTTTTTAATTGATATATATTCTTGTTATTATTACCAGAGGCCATTTTACCTAAGACCAATATAAATGTAATTTAAGTATGGAATCATGGATGAGCCAGATGTAAACTATAAAACTAGTTACAGATCTATACCACATGCTACCCTGATGGTAGAATGAATATATGATATTGATCTAGAGCATAAATATATGTTACCTAGCCAATAGTATACATTCATGCTATCGGTTAGTACTATATATATGCTACCCGGCTAGAATCATATATTAATGCTACTAATGGTAGCATATACATTATTTACAACCTTACAGGAAAGGCTGAAGCATATATACTGATGAATAGTAGCATATATATGCTACCAAAAGGTAGCATATTCTATAATCAATGGAAAGGTTAGAATTTACATCAACTGGGGTCTTGTATCTGGACACTGTATAAGTGAGTGATTTTCTATCGATCATCAATGCACACTAAAATTAGAATTGTGAGTTGATGTTTAATATTAGAATTATAATTATAATATATATAGGTGAATGTGGAAATTTTCTCTTTCATGGTAAAGGTGATTTTAATATAAATAGTTGGCTATTAATTTCAATGTCTGGTAAAATGACCCAAAAAATAACTTATACCCATAAAATTTATGCGAAATAACAAGCTATCGACCCCTAAAAATTCACCAAAACCAAATTTTGAAATCTAAAATATTCATGAATTAATGAAGATTCACCACTAAAATTTGCGTTGCCTTACTTTTTTAACATTATTTTCCAATGTGTCGTATTATAGTGGAAATCAATGAGGTGATCATTCTAAATAGTACTAGTGTGAAGTAGATGGAAGGTGGTATTGAGATTTTCCTCAAAAATAGTTCCTTTCACCATCAAAACCAAGAGTGTCCAGAGAAAATGAGTGGTTTGAGGGTCAAGTAAAACACTACTTTATTTTGTAGTACCCATAATTCAAAAACATTATCGAGTGAGATATATCATTAAAACTCAATGGGGATAAGAGTTGTGTAATATTAGAGGATGTAACACCAAGGTACATGTACAACTCTTAATAAGTAAAAATGTTCTTATTTGTATCCAAATTAAGTGTGAGGTGTTCACAATATGTACTATGTATATAAAGGGTACTTGTGAAAGTGTCAATGTGAGGATGTTTTCTAGATTATGTCACCTCAAGGGGATAAGATTTATTTAATTGTATGGATTCATCAAAATATTATGAATCATACCATTATCTTTAAGTGTATTAATGGCATTAATTAATGCTTGACTATTATCAACATCATGACTAGAAACATTGTCGTGATAATAATAGGCTTCCCAAGATTATGTGAAATATTTTTAGTTGAGAAGTGTTATGTAGAAGGAAATTAGAATAGGATATAGTCCAACAATATACGTAATAAATCCTAAATATTTTCATGTTTTGTATGAATAGTAATAAAGATAAATATAGGTATAGGATTGAGGACATTTGTAGAGTTTTGTAGGATATATGGGCTAATGTGGGCTAATATTAGTGGGCGGGTGGGAAGTGAGTGGTGATTCACATGTTGGGAAATATATGTTGCATTGGGAGACATAATGAGAATGGGAATTACATGCTCAAGATTGGTAGGAATCATAGAGGGGGATGTGGTCTTATCATCTATTATATAGGAGAGAAGACAATAATGTGTAGAGGCGAGTGGAGATAAATACATAATTACTTTGATTAAAAGGTATCTTATAATATATTAATGCAATAAGATACAAGATAGCTTTCAACATAAAAGCGGGTGGTATGAGAGCACACCCCAAAACCAAAAACAAAGATAGGCTGAGCCTAGAACAACAAGAGTCAAACTAGGCAAAGCCTAGGAGGGTTAAACAAAAAAGGCATCACCTAAAAACACTTTAAAGGAATTATCAAACAACAACAAGCATGCTCGAGGTAGGAAGATACTGATCATCTAGCCACCCCAAACTAATAAATTCCTTCTAAAGATCTGTCAAGCTCCCACCCAATAGAATTTTTTTCCTCTAGTCCGCTTCCTTGTTCGTAGGAATGGTGAGGTTGAGGCAAGGGAATTTTTCTGATGGTGGTGGAGGTGGTGGTAGGTGCCAAGCTTCCTTTTACGAAGCAACGGCAGAAGGAGAGCCCCACCCATGTTGGCGAGGTGGAAATTCCCACCCTAATAGCGAGCCGATGAATGCAGCGGATAGCCCAGCCACGCAAGAAAGAAGTCAGTAATGGCCTCAGAGAGTGACTGGGTGTAGTTGAAAGCATGGCATTGAGATATGCTATGCCACCACCATGGGTTGAAGGAAAGAAGCTCTAGGTGGGAGATGGAGGCACTCGAGAAACATTTCACAAGGCTTTCCCCAATGGCACAACAAGATTTGGAGCTGATCCACCTCCACCACCACATTATTTTCCTAAACTTGAATTTACTGTAAGCACATTGGAGATCACCATATATTTATTATAAATCAAGAAAGATTGATCAACTGCAGAATTAGCAAAGAAAAAATCATTTCTTTCTTTCCATATCCAAAATAGAATCTCCCCTCTGAAAACATGCCAAATCTGGGTGAACATAGGCAGAAGTTTGGGATTATCTCCCAAGAGGATATGTTGCCAAGTGAAACAGTGGGGTCATGAAGGAAAAAAATGAATGGATCCAGTTCTAGGCAATTTGAGCTTTGGGACAGAACCAGAAGACATGCAAAAGTGTTTCCAAATGTCCACAGAAGGGGCAATTGGGAGTCAAGATCCCAATTTGAACAAGACGAGCCCCGATAGGAAGGCCTTGGTGTAGAATACACCAAATAAAATGAGAAATTTTGGGCTCCACACATATAGTCCAAACAGTTTCAAATCATCTACCCTAGGTAGACAGAGTGGCATGAATTCCCCAATGAGTATTAAGTTTTTCCACCATGGGAAAATGGGGCAAGAGCCAATGATAGCCTTTGTTGGCTTTGTAGTTATAGAAAGGAGTATTAGCATACCACTTCCAGTCTATCCACCATGGGTGAGAGGAATGCACAACAATCTTATGCAACATGTGATCAGGAACCAAATTGATCACAAGTAGTGAAAGTATCCTGATCTTGGTTGGAAAGCCAAAACAGAGCTTTAAAATCTAGCCAAGAGAACCAAGATTGAGCGTTTTTGCAGAAGAAGTCCTTGATGGTGTGAATTCCACGCTTAAATAATTTGAGCGTGGAGATTCCCGAGACCTCTGCTAAGCATTTATCTTGGGATTGAAAAATCGGCAACCACCAAAGAGATTGTTGATTGAGAGAAATCCCATTACAAAATCCATCCCCTTCCATAAAATTCAAGGTTTGACACATTCCCACACTTTCCAAATACTCTTAAGCACAAAGGTGCCAACAATTTTGACAGGCACAGGAGTGATGAGAAAATTGACAAACCCTAAGCCTTTCCACATAGGGCAGCCATAAGGAGAACCTTCCGCAATGTCATGTCATATGAGAACTTTCCAAGCTTCTTTTTCATTAATGCTTCTGATAATCCACTTAGCACAAAGAGTTTTCCCTTGATGTTAAATGTGAATAAGCTCGAGGCCTCCAGAATTGCAAGGCAGACAACATATATCCCAAGCTACCTAATGAAAACCTTTGCCAATAGAAGCATTAGCCCATAAGAAAGATTTGAGCAGTTTTTCCAGCTTTTGAATGGAGGCTTTGGAAGGAACCCAACAAGACGAGTAGTAAACATGGGTGGCTACAAGAACTTTAGAGAAGATTTGGAATTTTTCTAGCCAGGGATAAAGGCCTAGTGATCCAATATTCCAATTTTTCGCCACCCGTTGAATGACATAATGCCATAGTTGATCGGGAGGCTTGAAAAGAAAAAGGAATACCTAAAAATTTGAAAATCTCACCATGTTGCAGAATTTTCCAATCAAATTTCAAAATCCAACAAAGTGCGGGAAGGAAATATTACCGGTAACATTAGATTTTTGCCATTGAATGGATGAGCCAGAAGCTAGGTAGAAAGTATCCAAACATTGCATAGCATTGCAAATGTTGGTCTCATCCTCAATAAGCATAAGGAAGGAATCATCTACAAAATTCCCATTGAGAAGCTATGAATTGGGCTCATCAGGTAGCAAGATTCCACGAACAAGACCCTGTGCTTTGGCATGAGCTAAGAGATAACCAAAGCCTTCGGCCGTGAGCACATACAGTGCAAGGGAAAGAGGACAACCTTGTTTGATAGACCTGGAAAATCCCAAAAGGCTCCAAGATGAGGCCATTAATAGAAATTTGTGCAAAGGCATCTCGCAAAAATCATATTGACGAATTGAATAAAAATAGGTCCAAAGTCGAGGGCCTAAAGCATGGCGAGAATGAATAGCCATTTAATCCAATCATGAGGCTTCTCAAAGTCAATATTGATAAACATGGCAGCCTAATGAGACCTGTGAGCCCATTCCATACCTTCCCACACTGCGATGATGTTATCCAGGATGAAATGTCCCTATATGAAGCTTGTTTGCTCTGGATGAATAATAACAGGCAGAAGATTGCATAATCATAAAGCTAACACTTTGGCAATGATTTTGTAGGAGACATTCAAAGCGTAATCGGCTACCAACAAGTGATTTTCTTGGGATCTCCTTGCTTAGGGATAAATTTAATGTTTCCCTTATTAATGCATGGCCCTAGGGATTGGTTCTAAAATCCTTCAAGATAGACCTGAAAAAGGTCTTGCCCAATGAATCCCAAAGAGCTTTATAAAATTCACAAGGGAATCCATCGCATCCCGACACTTTATCATTAGCCATTTGCAGAGTGGCTTCATGGAGGTCTTCAATGGTGAGAATTCTTTCATAGATCACCTTCTAAGCCTCTGATAGCTTACGTGGCACAACACCCAAACAAAGTGGTCAAGAGCGGCTTGGCGAGCTACAAAGGGTGGTTGAGCTTAAAAGACGTCATCTTGTAATGTAATAAAAGGCTTTGCAACATAAGTTGTGGATTGGTAATTCAAGCTCCATTTTCTATGATAGCTCAGATTCATTAAGAAGGATTTCTAGCTCGGAGAGAAAGAAATAATTCTTTCAATACTTGATCTCAAATCTTGAACCAATGCATCCGAGCCCAGATTTGAGCGCCTATGGAATTATAGTTATCCAATATTTTGATTTCATGCTAGATAATTACAACTTGAAGTTGCAGATTGTCGAGAAGGGATCGCCTGAAGCACCATCGTTTCCCAAATGATAGCTAGGGTGTTAGTGGTGTATGAGTGGCGATGGGAATTTTTTCCAATGTCCGTCACCATAGATTCTAAGAAATTTGGTAGTCCGAGTTAGCACATCTTCCCACCATTGTATCTAGCTAGCTTGCATAGGTTGATAAAGCTGCTAATAAAGTGACTAGGTCATGGAGCTAAATTCCAAACCCGTTTGATATGATTGAATGTGAGGGCCATGTTGCATCAAGGCAGTATTAATAAATAATTTGACTTTACGACAAAAGGGGCATGCATCATGCCAAAAAATATGAAATCGTATGGGAGAGTGGTCTGAAAGGACAAGGTTAGGCATGACCTCCATTGGCATAGAATAAATGCTATCAAACTCAAAGAAATTTTGATCTGACGCATAGCCCTATCAAGTTGTTTAAGAACACGATATGTCCCTCCATAAATATTTTTCCACGTGAACCAAACTACAAAGGTGGGAAAGTGAGATGTGTTAGGATCAAAAACTACAAATTTATTTCACATGAAGTACCACGCTTCCCTTTCACCAGGTGTCCACCTCATAGGCAAGTGGCCACATTTATCATTAGGGGATTCAACCATATTAAAATCTCCACTTATTACCCAGTAGGCATCGGGAATGGAGTTGGCTATCCACCACCAAAATCGGCCCTTTCAAGTGCATCATTCTAATCACAAATATTTATGAGCCCAAAAGCGGCCATCAATATTAAAGAGGACCCATATGACACATCTGGTGGGGTTGATACCATGGTCAATTAATAAGGGCCATCATTTGGGAGAAAAAAGTGAAATTTATCCCCACACCCTACTTCATGATTTCTACAAAAATCCAATTTATCATGCCAGATGGATTTGCATACCATCTCAGAATCGAAAACACCGTAATTTTTACTTCTTGCAAAAACAAAACATCTAGATTTGCACATCGTTGTCGAGTTTCACGCACCACATATTTGACAGGAGTTTGTAAGACCCCTAACATTCCAAGATAAACAATTCATGGGAAACATTGGTCTAGAGCCATATCCCCATCCTCCAAGCCATCAAGGGCATCATATTGATTGTGCAAGAAACCAAAGAACATTGTGCTGCAAAAATCCCATAAAATCAACTTTTTTTTCTAGTCAATCAGTGTTACTCAATGACTCTGTATTCCACTTAAAGTGGAATCCACAATGCATATTGGGCTATGGTCCTAAGAGATCCGGGAAGGAAGGCTAACACCATTGCCACCTCTAGTCAAGGTTCTAAGTCTAGGAACGTAATATTAAGATAGAAGCTTAAAGGAATGCTTAACTAGTATGAAAACAATTTAAAATCTAACTAAACATGCCTACTAATATGTTCAATTACCTAACATGGGCCTAAATAGACCTAAGAGGGAAATTAAATGGTTATGGTTGTTACTACAAACAATGGTGAAATGACCTCTCTAAATGATTTGTTAAGTCACTTTAGATATTCATCTACTAACCTTGTTGAAGGCTTTAGGCAAGGATTGAACTTGGCTATAAATCATATTTATTATATGAGATGCAAATCAAAGCATGGTGTAAAGTATTAAGGTAAGAGGTGAACTCTTTTTATAGTTTTCCTTTTGGGAGATACTTGTATTTTGATGCATGTGGGACTAAAATCAAAAATTAGATTATAATTTCTAATCATGATTAGGCCTTGTTAATCACAATTAGTGAATTATCAAGTGATTAAGATGTGTGGAGCCTTAATCAGCCTCTTAGGGTCAACTAGGAGGCTAGGATAAGATTTTTAAGCTTGTTGAGATGTTGTGGAGAGAAGTGGGGTGATTAAGAGGGGTTAGAGCCAATATTAGGGCATATTGACCAAACCAAGGGGAAAATAGGCTTAATAAGCTTATAATCGCTAATTGTCTATTTTAGAGAGGATTTTGGCTTACGATTCATCGTAGAGTGGCATCCTAAATGTGAAATGGCTTATGCGCAATCAACAAAGCATTTTTAATTGGCTAAAGTGGTAAGAAAGCGTTAGTAAATTAGCGAAAATCACTAATTATAATGGAATTTGCAAGAATGAGAGTGATTTGCGAGCATTTGGAAATAAGATTGCAAAAGTGAAATTTAGGTGTCTACATTTGCCCCTATTTGAGGTGAAGTAAGTGAATTCACTTCAAATATAGTAAACAAACATACACGGGTAAAATTTTGAAGAAAAATTAGTGGAATGAAGGATGTCCCCTCGAGTGTCGATGGAGTGATAGAAGAAGTCAATCGACGATCAAAAATATGATCGAAATGGATAGAAGAAAATAGGATAAAACAGACGTGAACCCCTTAGGTATTGAGAAGGAAATAAGGATAGGGATAAACATGGTTGTTTATTGCCTCGAGGTGATTTGGAAGAAAAATTAGTAATGGTAATAAAGGATAATGGAGAAGAAATGATTAACGAGAGAATATAGGACAAACCCAATCTTTGCATCCAACCTCTCAATAAGAAACTCATTTATATAATTTTTCCCTTAGGTCTACATCATCGGCCTCTATTGAAAATAAACAAAATTATAATATAACATGACAATCTACATTACTAACATTTTTATGGCTAAAAATACGTAACTCCTACAACATACATTATTCAATGCAATACGAGAAAGTAAAATGAAAATTAACTCCATGCAACATATAGAATGCAATGCAATATGAGAAAGTAAACTAGATAACCTAGCAGAGAAAACAAGCACAATCACTATTTGAGTGTGTTTGAATCACACGCACTCAAACAAACAACGTTTAACACAATTGCACCAATGTTTTTGTTATCAAACAACAATTACCAAATGTTTGTTTTGTAATGACAAGGGTTTAAAACGGTGCCCCAAGAAATGATACATACGAAGAGAATAATGGAGGACACAATTAGTCCCATGGAAAACTTTTGTGCACTACGACACGAGTCTCTAGCAACTCAGCATTGCGGGAGTATCGACATAGCATGCAACCGAGCTTTTGTTAATGGAGGTAGATCACAATGATCTGCAAGTTGTTTGAGACCAAAACAAGCAAGAATCATAGAAATATGCTTTTGTAAGACATATTTTGATGTTCGAGGATAATGCAATTGACACAGGCTTCAGTTGCGTATATGTTGTTTACCATTTTTTGTAAAATTTTAAATTTTTACAATTTTTTAATGATTTTATCGATTTTTTTAAAAAATTGATTGTTTTAATTTTTTTATTTTTACGAAAGAAAATATTATAGAAGAAATAACAAAGTCGTGAGACAACGCTAAAAGTGACTGTAAGGCAAAAATATGCCCAGGTAGTAGAAAAGGCCGTCGGGAAGCAAAAATATGCCCCAACATACCAAAACAAGCACAAAAATAATTATTTATTAAAAATAATCATCGTGACAAGTGTTAGAAGACTTTTAGAAGAAATATTACGGTTTCAGAGCACTTTGTGGGTGAGAAACATGTCATGGGAGGAAAAGGATTTCACATGGGAGAAAATGAGCTCACGTGGGAGAAAAAGAGCTCACGTACAACTGGTAGAAGAAATGCAAGGGCTCCTATATGCCTATGTAAAAGCAAGGGAGCTTAGGTGTTTATGTGCAACTACAAGGGTGCCTAGGTGTTTATGCACAACTGCAAGTGTGTCAAGGCGCTATGAAACACTGAGTGCATAACCTATCTTCCGAAGGCCATAACTTTTTCTCCCGACCTCGAAACAACTCCATTTTTTTGTTGGAAAGGTATTGAAGCGAACTACACAATGGTAAGATAAAATTTGGGTTTTAGAGTTACCAAGAATTTAGGGAATTTAGTGAGCTCACACACAACTAGTACAAGAAGTGCATAGAACCTAGGCACCTATGCCTATAGAAATGAAGAAATGAAAGGGCACATGGGTGCCTGTGCATGAATAAAAGGGTGCTTGGGTGCTGTCCCTCAATACAAGGGTTTCTAGGTACTTGTGCCTAAATGCAAGGGCACATGGGTGCCTCGTGCAACTGACCGAGTGCATAACCTATCTTTCGAGGCCATAACTTTTGCTTCCAACCTCAAAACGACTCCATTTTTTTCGTTGGAAAGGTATTGAAGCGAACTACGCAATGGTAAGATAAATTTGGGTTTTTGAATTTTTTTTACTAATTTTTTTGGGTTTTTTTATGTTTATTTAGATGTTTTGACTTTTCCGACTAACATATTTGAATGTTTTGGGAGTTTTGAAACATATTTAAATGTTTTTACTTTTGAGAAGTTTTCCGAAGCTATGTATAGGAAATAAAGAAATGTGGATGCCTCAAATGATAGACGGGATGTACAAGGGTAGAATGCCACGCGTATGCACAAGAAAGTGAAGATGTGAAATTTCCCTAGCGTTAGATGGGAATATTTAAAGGTAAAATATTCATGCACGAAAATGGATCAAGACCAATATGGATAAGTTCAACAAAATGATGAACATAACCCAATGATGTGCTAGGAAGGAACAAGGATACCCCTACGTAATCTGGAAAGAAGAACATGATAGAAAGAAGTGGAAGATTTATTTAAGAAAAGGGGAAAGGTGCCAAGCAAACATGGTAAAGAGGAAATATTATCCACATTGATGTCTTTGAATGAAGTAGAAGAATAACGTGAATGTTGTGAATGTAGCTTATAAGCCTCATGTTGAATAAGTGATTAGCTAAAGGCACAAATCATGAGACAAGATACGGTCTAGAGTAAGAGTCTAAAGAAGGTCCAAAATAAGACACTGGGTAACAAACTAATCATGTTTTCTCATAGAGATCTAGTGTGTGCACGTGGAAATTTATTACCTCTTGGAGGGAATATTTGGTAAACAACAAGTGAAGACACCCTATCCAATGTGTAGGAATGATTTATTTTTCATATTCAAATTTTTTTAATGGATTGTGGAAGGATAATCGTACATTGCTCCACCGCCATTCAAGTGTCCATAGCCCTGACGGATGTGCATTTGATTCTAATTGCAACATTTCTCTACTTCATCAAGCATCCATAGCACTGGTAGATATTATTTGAAATACCCCAAGAGAGAGTTATATATCAATTTGCTTTTGTTTTTAGCTTTTACTTTTTTATTTGATCGTTTAATTTTCCTATCTCAAAAGCGATTTCAGCTCTCTTGTTTAACAAGGGGTTAAGAACCACCGATGGGCTGATGGAAGGAGGCGAAGTTATTATGATGACTACATTGGCTAGTGTCAATAAATATGTCCAAAATTTCTTAGTAACAAGTTTTTTAGATGTATATTGTGATAGGATCTCTAAGAGGTCAGTCGTTCTTTAATATACCAAGGTGATACAAGACCAAGGTTAAATAGATACCATAGAGTTAAATGTCGCAAAATGCATGTGAAGTGGCTAACTAAAATATAACTGAAGGGATGAAAATGGTAGGAAGACTTACAAAAGAATAACAAGAAATGGAAGAAAGAACATCCATGTGTATGCAATATCGATTTCAATGTTTGATCTTTGTTATATATATATATATATATATATATATATATATATATATATAATGTTTTCTCTTTTTTTGTATTTTTTTAAAGGTGGGACTAACAAGGTCACTTGGCATGATAAGATCTAACAACAATGTTAGAAATTTCCTTGATAAGGAAGACTAGGCATGTTTTCTTATCAAGATTCATATTATCCCCGATCTCAATGATTGTGGTGAGATCATACTCAATAGATGATTGTGTTTTATCATGAAATATGGATTTTGTGTGCGGGAGCTTGAGGTCCCTATCTAGAGGTTTCTACACTTTATGCCATACTTGATGGGTGCATTGATGTGCATTTTTGAAGTGTGTTTGATTTTGAACTTTAAGATTGTTTAAATTGTTGTGAGATTTGGAGCTCTTGGAATTATTGATCTGATTCTGATGAAGGAATCATTTTGGTTTCCTATAATCTAATATGTGACTTGTCTAATCCTAAGAAGTAGGAGAAGAAAGTGGACGAATAGAATTGATGTGAGAAATGATGGTGGGATTGAAAAATCATTGATATAAGGATAATGTGATGGATGAAAAGGATACAGTCCAAGAATTGAAGAGGATGGGCTACTAGGAGGTGTCCCATAGACTGAAGATGAAGGGCTACTAGGATGTGGCCCAAGTATAGAAGATGATGGGCTACCTAAAGGTGTCCCATATATAGAAGAAGATGGGATACTAGGACGTGGCCCAAGAATCAAAGATGAGGGACTTCTAAGACGTGCCCCTAGTATAGACAAAGAGGAAGGACTACAGGAGGTGTCCCATAGATCGAAGAAGGACTACTAGAAGGTGTCCCATATATAGATTATGATGAGATACTAGGAAGTGGCCCAATAATAGATGAAGATGGGCTACCAAGAGGTGAGCCACATATAGATGATGTGGGGTTACTTGGAGGTGGCCCACATATATAAGAAGATGATGGGATACCAGGTGGTGACCCAAGGTAAGATTTTGATTGAGGAATCATGATAGATAAAGAATGATTAGGTAATGAGAAGATAAGTCATGGATCAATGTTAGACCTAGGAATTTCATCACCCAACGAAGGATGTGAAGATGGAAGAATAATATGAGGATCATTTTCGGTGATCTTAGGGTCTTACTTTATTTTTTGACAAAAGGCATCAATCTCTTCCTCCCAATATGTGAACGTATCGAGGTCTAAAGATTTTCTTGCTCACAAATTGTTATCCATATTTCGCCCCAGAAAAATATTGGGTCACCCATGACTCCGCATGGAAAGAATCATGGAAAACACATTTAAATATTGCAAACTAGTTACAGAGGGACTCTACAATGGAATGGTGGAGCCCGCTAAATTTTAAACGACCTTGTGTGAGAAGAAAGAGAAGAAATGAATCTTTCGTGTGAATCTGTGTCTTAAATCTATTTGAGAATCGAGTAGGCTCTAAAATAAAAAAAGGAAGGGTCGGGAAGGAGGTCGAGCAGTGTCAGAAGAACCAGAGGCTTGAGAAGAAGAAACGGCGAAGATTCAAAGTCTTCAGGCTCAAAATAGTTCAGAAAGAGTCCAAAAATTGACTAAGTATGGAGGAGACAAGTGGAGAGAGCCACATGTTAGCACGGTGCTTCTCCAAAGTTGAAATCTAAAAGGAGAGGCTCAATTAAATGCCGAGGATCCATGTGTCCAAGCGGAGCAGCGGGGCGCGGCGGTTTTCTGCGTTTTGCATTTTGTGAAAAAGGAAAAACATAAATTACGAACCCGCAAAACCCGATTTTTCCCTAATCTAGCTACCACGTGTCTCACATATCAAAAAGGGACCCATTTTTCAAATTGTTTTCCTGCCCTCTTATGCACAGTAATCGATACAAACTGTGAAGGGGCATATCTTTCAACTCGTGGCTCAAAATATTACAAATCGACACCGTTGGAAGCGTCTCAATGTCTTTTATGCCATGAAATTATTAAAAATCTTTTTAGGCCCAGTAAAAAAATGAAGAAGAGTCTTCTAGGCCAAAAACACAAAATCCGATCTCTTTAACTACCAGATCGATTCAATTTAATCCGTTGGGTAACCGAAGTGACATATTGTGGGTGAGTTTTGTAGAAGGCATTGATATTCAATGGTTGATATTTTAAAGCGGGATTCAATGAATATCTCATGATGGTTGGAGCAAGACTCAACTTTTCCTCCTCCTCCTCTCTTATTCTTCTATGTATTGTAACACTTCTCATTTTTGAAAGAGAGACATTCGGGGCATAGAGAAACTCTATCAAATTTTTTTCTCGACGCCATTTTGAGTGACAAACCTTCTCCTACACCTGGAAAATGTATTTGTGCCTATATTCCAGAAATGTAATGGTCTATGCACCTTCTAGAGCAATAAAAATGTGTTTTTGTGGTGTTCTTCAACCCTTTGCATCGTTTTGTTGTTTCTCTGTGCCTCTCCCTTCCATATTTGTTTTTTGTGCATGTATTTCACATTTGCAGGTGCAAGATGTTGTGTTTCATGGATTTTAATGGTGAATTTGAAGATATGGGTTGTGTTACTTCTGTCTGACCTCCCTCATCTCCATTTTTTCTATTTCTTTCTCCCTCAACAGAATATCTCACTTCCTTTGTTGGTGTATCACCGCTTTAGTGTAGGCTCTGTTTTTTCCCTCTTTCTCTCTCCTTGGTTCCTTGGAATGGTTAGATTAGGTTAGATTTAGTTTTCCTACACTGGAGTAGCTCGTGGTAGGTAGTTTAGGAACAAGAACCAACTTTTTCTAGAGAGCTTTCCCACTTTTGCAAGGTCCCACACCTTGGGGAAATTTCAATGTTATGCAATCACACTAGATGATTCTGCCTTAGAAAAGTAGATTTTTAGAACTCATTTGGGGGTGTTGTGATTTCACACTAACAGTTTTGGCATGCCCAGTGGGACCAAGAGGTCTTCATTTCATTTCATCAATTTGATGTGTTCTTGGTGAGATTCAGCCTTTAGAGGCACATTCAAAGCACATCTGGCAACTCCATCTGGGTCAAAACCCATCCTCTGAGTTGTAGACTTTTTCCATCCATTTCCACTCATTTCATCCATTTTCTTCTTCCATCTCTTTCATTTTCTCCCATTCCATGAGGTTGTGCAATCATGAATTCATTCCCTTCATGGAACTCACACTTACAAAGCAATGCAATCCACCTCCAATGCATTTCCCAACTCCTCCAAATCAGCATTATGATCAGATCCAGGACCATTATGCTTACCCATATGAGTAGAGTCAAAGTCAGTTTGGCCATGGAGCTTATCAAGAATAAGGGGGCGCATATAATGGTGACAACTATGTGGAGAATGTTTTTTTATTGGAGAAAATTCAAAAAATGGAGGCTAGCATGGTGATCCAGGGCCATAAAGCACAAACGAAGGCATTCAAGATTGGTCATAGGGCACCTTGTCCATGGGAAGGACCTTTTCCAAGACGTTACAGCCCTCATGAGAAGCTAGACTTCATGATTAGAATGCTTCCCCAACTTG
Organism: Taxus wallichiana var. yunnanensis; assembly: GCA_018340775.1. Classification (NCBI taxonomy): domain Eukaryota; kingdom Viridiplantae; phylum Streptophyta; class Pinopsida; order Cupressales; family Taxaceae; genus Taxus; species Taxus wallichiana. Next base: position 64,009,121 of record CM031241.1, read on the forward strand.
CAGAATGGAGTGAAGAGATAGAGACCTATGAATTTGGTGTCTAGTAGCCTTGTTAATGGGTAATTCCTACACCATTATCTGGTAATTTTCTCTCCACTCCTCAAGCAGCACCATCTCAATTTGAGCTTCAATTTCCAAGATTCCCATTGAATTCTGCCCCAAGTGTTGATTTCATTTCCCCATCTCCTAGTATTCCACCTCATCTCATTTCTTTCGTCCTTTTCCCTTTCAAACAGTCATCCCCTCTAAACAAACAAGAAGTTTCACCTCCCTTCCCACCACAAACAATTACAAAGATGGTTGAACCCCAACCTATGACTCCTCTTTCTTTCCCAAGCCCATGTTGGGAAGAGACTCAAGAATCCAGTCAAGGAGAACAACAAGAAGAGGAGCCCAACGGGAAAAAAATGACGAGAAAATCAAGATTTGGGCTGCCAAATTTGGGTTTACAAATATCCCCTTGATGGTCAAGCCAATAGAGGAGGTCAAGATTAAAGAACTAGTGGCGGCTGAGGCTAAGTTTGCAGTGAAGAAGAGCAAGAACAAGAGGAGGAACAATCAGTCCCAAGCCCCATTTAAGAGGAGTAATTTGGGAGACATAAAATCAGTGTTGAAGCCACTCAATGAAGAAGGCATCATTGAAGATTTTTTTCTTTCATTTCAAGGGACTGATTTGATTCATGAACCCATGGTGGAGGAGAACCATACAATTTCATAGGCTCTAAATGTGGAGCAAGCTACATAGGAACCTTCAGTTCTTCCTCCCACTTCATCCCCTTCAAGCTCTGATGTTGAAGAAGAGTTTGATCTCTCAAACTTCATGTTTGAGGAAGAGAGAAACCATGGTGAGCAAGTTGTAGATCAAGAGGACACCATGAAGGAGGTAGAGCACATGCAACAGACAACAAGGAGGCAGACTGCCTGTCAGACTTGGAAGATTTCTTTAATGAAGAGGAGCCTGAGGAGATAACATCATTTTTTCCTCCATCTTCAACCTTCCAAGCACACGAACCTGCTACCATGAAGGAGAACATCCAAGTGCAACAACCTGCATTCCATAATGGCCCTCTGGAACCAAGGTTGGAAGATCTTGATCTTCCATGTTCTTTAAAGGAGGAGGAAGAGAAAAGGCAAGAGGATGTCATCATCTCTCTCACACCATCCACCCAAGAAGGTCCACAAGAAGACTCCATTTTTGGAGTTGAATTTCAGAGAAATGGGCACATCCAAAGGATTAGACCATGCCCAATCAGGTACTTGGCTTCATTAGAGCCAAAGGAGAAACCAAAACCAATCATGCCTACTTCAGGGCATGAGGATGAATACCAAAGCACCAAGGGTCATCATCAATACCTCCAGGAGTTGAATGTAAGTCAGCTTGAGGAGGTATTTTCCATTAATGTTGATACCTTGATGATTTGGGTGGAGGATCAGCTTATTGTCAGTTTTCACTCATACAGAAGCTATATTTAGTGTCAAATCATTTGCATGGCTGCCCCTCTTGAGAAAGGGAAGCTACTTCTCCTTTCCTGTAGCAGGATTTGTTTAGCATTCTTTCTCTCTAGTTAGTGTAGGAGTAGGAGTAGACTTTGTTTCACACGGAAGAAGTTCTTATGCACATTATGCATGTCTTGTTTGAGGCATGTATGATTTGGTCTATGTATATAAGTTTTGTTCACATTGCTCCAAAGGTGCATAAATCCGAGCTCTTCGGTATTCATAGTAGGGAAACTCATAGCGGTCTATAACAGTTGCTAGCTCCAAAAGGGAACAAATCCAGAGCAACTTAAGCCATTTCAAAATAGTCCATTTCAGGGACAGGTGAAAGCCCGGGTCAATACAATTTTCTACTCTCAGAAACTCCATTTTAAGATTTTCTTATGAAAATTGAGAGTCTTGCCGACACACGGGTGGAATCAAAGTCGGGCGAGAGGTTAGAAAAGTGCAGAGAGTTGGGGAGTCCATTTTATTATAAGGATCATTATTAGGCCATAATTCTTGACTCCATACCCAATGGATGCTCCAAGGCCATTGGTCTCTTCATCTAGCAAGTAGATGTCCCGTGAGTCGCCAAATTGTTATCCATATTTCTCCCCGAAAAATATTGGGCCAGCCACAACCCCACATGAAAATAATAAGAGAAAACACGTTTAAATCTTGTAAACTAGTTGCAGAGGGACTCTATAATGGAATGGCGGGGCCTATGAAAGTTTAAACGACCCTGTGCGAGAAGAAAGAGAAGAAACAAACGATGCGTGAATCAGTATCTTAAATATATTTGATAGACTCAGGAAGGCTCTAAAATTAAAAAAAAGGAAGGGTTGGGGAAGGAGGTCGAAAGCGAGCAAAGGTCGGAAGAACTAGAGGCTCGAGAAGAAGAAACAAAGAAAGATTCAAAGTCTTTGGGCTCAAAACAGTTCAAAAAGAGTCCAAAATCGACTAAGTATGGAGGAGATAGCGGAGAGAGCCATGTGTTAGTGTGGAAATTCTCCAAAGTTGAAATCGAAAAGGAGAGGCTTGAATAAGTGCAGGATTCCACGTTTCAAGCAGAGCAATGAGGTCATGGGGTTTTCGCATTTTTCATTTTACGGAAAAGGGAAAAAGATAAATTACGGACCTATAAAATCCCAAAAAAATTATAAGTTAAATTAACTACAGATAAGTCTAATCAGGATTAGATGAGATCATCATTGTGTGTAAAATTCATTTGGTTTGTCATGTCATGACCCACAACTGCTGCGGGGCATGACACTGCAGAACGAATAACCCCGCACCCACCTTTATGATCCTTCCTAAAAAACGTGGTTAGGCCTTAATCGTAGGTAAAATGGTTCATAAATGATTGTGAATCTTTCGGTTATTTGTATTTTGGTTACTTTATTTTAATTAGTTTGGTCGTCTTTTGTTTTGTTCGACTTTTGCAATGACCGCGATGATCATTGCCTCTATTTTATTTGACAATGCTATATCAAGCCATCTTTATGAGAATATTCAAATTATTATTTATGGACTTGATGATTTTTTTTATTGGAATGTTTTATATAAACCTAGAAATTCAACTAATTATTATGGTAATATATTGTGGGAAATATGTGGACTTGTATTATGAAGGTTAATTTTTACTTAACCATTAAGTTGGGTAACAACTAAAGTAAAAAAATGTGTATGAAATATTAATTAGTATATATATTTTAGAGGGATTTGACATGTAAGCCAAAAGTTTTTATTTAGATATTGAAATTTATGGGTTTCATAAAGTGAAACACCTTCACATGGCACAAGTGTGCGGCATGCACTAGTACATGTACCAACATTGGGAAGCCCGAAAATTCTTCAATATGCCGCCCAACTATAGTTCTTTCATTATATTTTTTTGTTATTTCTCCTTTGTTTATTTTCATTCTCCCCTTCTGGAATACCTGCGTGAGTTTTGGAGGAAAGAAGGATTCAACTTGTTGGAGTTGGAAGAGTAGAAGGTTTCCGATTCTGGGTTTACTTCAGGCATGAATATCTTCTCCTTCTCTGTTGCATTATTGGTAAAAAAAAAAAGAGGAAATACACATTCTGTTTTTAATGGCAATCAAGAAATTTGTGGATAGATTTTGATTTAATCGTTTGGAGATGAAGTTTGAGAAAAAATTGATGAATTTTGTATTCTTTTTAGTTTTCTTTGTGTGGTTTTAACTAACCCAAAAAAATGTGCAGATGGGGTTTTGGGTTTTGATCTACAAAAATAAAGTAAAAGAAAGGTTAAAAATTCCTTCTTTGCATTAAAATAAATTGTAACCAAAGGAAAAGAGTTGGGTTTTTCCTGTACTAGAAGAAGGAAAACGTTTTGTGAATTTATGTGTTTAAAATCGATTTGTGCTTGTGGGTTTTCATTTTGGTTTACTGAAATTTAGTTGTGTGTTTTCTGTAAACAAATTGATTTGGGTATACAAATCAATTTGCATAAATGAATCGATTTGGGTAACCCCATCGATATGGGTATGCAACCGGTTGGGGTTTTGTATTTTTTTTTGGTTGTTATATGCAGGTCTGATTGTTAATTTATTGTGATCTCTTGAATGATAATTTGTGGATGTCAAAGCTCTTGCATGGGGCTGTTTTTCCAGAAATTTTATCTTTATGGACATCTAAATCAGATCATGTATAAATGAGGGTGTGTTGTTATGTGTAAAAAAAAAGCATTTAACCTGTAACTTCCAGCCTGGCAATATGACTTGGATTTTTGTAAAACTATGAAAAAGAAATTGCTTGTCTTGGTAAGGGCATGAAAGCTAGGACAACTTGACCCAGATGCACCAAGGAGTAATTGGTGGCATGATTGGGTTTTATATAATGATATCTTATGAAAGAAGTAATTAGTTGTTCTTTTACTAAACAGAGTATGTTTACATGATGTAATCAGGGTGCTGCTATATTGTTTTGTTGGGGCTGTTCATTTACCAGATAGAACATGTTAAAGTGATGTAAATTTGGTGATATTTGTGCTAATTTGTAGAGCTTCTCATTGACTGAAAAGAAATAAGTTTTATTTTCCTTGGTAATGATGTTCTTGGACAATATGATGAGTTGCTCATTAACTAGAAAGAATATGTTTGATTAGTTTTTGGTAATGATGATTTTTGGACAGTTTTGTTAAGTTGCTCGTTGATTTGGAAGATAAGAGAAATAGTATTAAAATCTATACCAAATAAAGTATGATTTTCTTGTGGTCATAATTTGAATTCGGAGGTTGAGTGATTATGGTTTGATTATGTTGAAATAGAGATTGGTTGTTCTATTTGTATGCATCCATAGTTGTATCTTTATAGGAACCAAGGGTAAATCATTTTCAGTTGTATTACCATATGCTTGTTGATAAAACAACATGTATATCCTTTCTTATTTTACTAATTAATTGCATCAGAAAATGGAGTTAATATTCATGCCAGTTCATTTTGAATTGACATCATACCACTACTCCAGTCTTGCAGGACCATTAGCCGTTACTTTCGGATGTGCGGAAACTCATGTTTTGTGAAGTTTTATCGTAGCATGGATCAAAATGAGATACTTGGATTTCAATTTGTAGAAGGATGAAATCCTAGAATTTTGACTGAATTTATTGGGATCTTGGACCCATTGTAAATATTTAAACCTCACTATGTGAGAGTTATTATACCGGTTATATAATTCACCTTAATGGCATATGTAATTTATGATTTTAATAAAGAGATAATTACTTTATGTGTAATAATGTCTCAAAATGAGTAAATGATGAATACTTGAGTTGAGAAATCTTACTTTTCACAAATTGTTAAATATATTTATTTGATAGTAATCAATGTATGAAGCCGATAATTGGACAATTATTGTAACAATCATTTGTCTTTTAATTTCTAAATTTAATAGCTATTTAGTGGCGTAGCTAATCAAGGGAATATATATATATATATATAATTTAGCCTTTCGGTAAACTTGGTATTATTATGTTAAGATTGTAAATCTGTTGTATAGAGAATGGAAGAGTATCATTATAAAAAGGTAATTTAAAGTTAAAGAATCAAACATCAGGAAATGAGAAACTAAATGGGATGGTAAATAGATGGAAAGATCCATTAGGCATATTAAGGGATAAGTACATGCGGAATGTTGATATAGTTACATTTCAGCATAACGAATGTACTTATCTCATAATGATCCTAGTTGGCCTTTGGCATCTATCACAATATAAACTCTTGCAAGATAGGTTAAATTGGAAATAAAATAAAAACAAACTATAAAGATCTAGATAACTATGAAAGGGATAGTTGTGAGGTGGCGGAAGACTTAAAACTCATAAGACTAGTGTGTTGTCTTGAGTTTAGCCGTAACCTGCACGGCGGATAACTTTGGCCAAAGTAATGCATTGATGGTTGTGCATTGTCTGATCACCTAAGTCCTCCAATTAAAATAAAAATTGTCTGTAACCTGATCATGGGAAGTTGAACACTGAACATGAGGTAGACAATGGTCGGATACTAGAATACGAAGTTGGAAATTAGCTTCGTGGTAGACCCAAGGACTTTCACATAGTTCCCATGACCTTTAAAAGGTTGAGCCGAAATGCTAGTAAGCATTGTCACTCAAAGTAGTGACGAAGGGAGATCGTGGAGATCTAGATACACCCTTCTCAGCCGCACATGGCTTACATGGATGTTATCAGATAGATCAAAAGAACCAATTTGATTTAATGAATTTGATTAAATAAATCTGTACGATTGTAGTTGTGTAATTTGTTTTTATGTTTTAAAAAAACAATCCTCATTTTCTAGCTCTTGTAATTTTGAGTGTTACATTTTGGTATCAGAGCCAGAGGCTCAGACACTTGGACATTAATGGGACACACATTCTAATAAAAGTATCCTTTTTTATAAAACAGAAACTATGGCTAGGCCATAAACAATAAGAGCTGGTATGGCAAGTGACAGTGGGGTAAATATTGATGACGTGCCGGATAATATGGCTACTAAGTTAGAAGAAATCCTCAACCTTTTGAATGACACAAACCGAGTTGTTGCCTTAGAACAACAAGGTCAAGGTGGTGAAGAAATGAGGATCATAGGGATGAGAATCAGGGTGATGAGCAATATGATGATCAACCCGAGCACCTGAATGAAAGGGAAAATAAGAAAGCAAGGCTAGGTCTTTGAGTTAGCAAGGGACATTAAAAGAATATCCCCACCTAAATTTGATGGTACAACTCTTGGGGATGGTGCTAAAACTTGGATCTCTAAAATGGAAAATTATTTTGAGATTAGGGACTTTTCAGAGGAGACAAAAGCAGTATGGGAGCCTACCAATTGTCCTGTGAAGCATCTTCCTGGTGGGATAACCGGAAAATGGAACTAGGAATTGATTCTGGTATGATCACATGGGAGCAATTCAAGGCCTAATTCCATCAAAGATGGCTACCTCAGCTATACTTTGACCAAAAGATGGTAGAATTCAAAATCGACTCAAGGAAAGTACTCAATTACAGAATATTGGGAATGTTTCACTCGATTGCTGAAATATGTTCCTTTGTATCAAAAGGATGAGAAGTTTAGAGTGAGAAAATTTATAATGGGATTGAATCCTAGTATTGGTGGTGAGGTAGATGTTCATGGACCTACCTCGATGGAAACAATGTTTGAAAAAGCTATCAAACAAGAACAAAAGTTGTGAAGTATTTATGCCTCTAAAGAGGAAAGCAAAAGGAAAAATAACAAGTTTCAAGCACCAACCGCAAGTAAACCAGCATGGAAAAAGGGAAACAACAAGTTCAGGCCTGTCAACAAAAGAGGAATAATGGGTAGAACTATTGTGAATAATAATAAAAATGGGCAAGGAACAAGTTTCAGCCAGAATAAGATTGAGAGAAAAGGACCATTGGGTGGATGTTTTAAATGCGGTGGTGATCATTTTGCTAACTATCCGCTAAAGAGGACAATGGAATAACCAAGTAGAAAGGGGTTTACTATGTAGTAAATAAAGAGGGGAAACAACATAAGATTTATGTTGCAGTCCATAATAAGCAAGCGGAAAAGCAAGTGACTCCAATAGAAACTTCAGGTAAGCTTTTTGGAGAACTGTTTCTGTTTTATTTGATTCGTTCAACATAATGTTTTGTTTCATCTAAAGTAGTTGATAAACTCAAGATAAGAGCTGGGTACATGGAACACACTTGGACTATACAGTATGGAAATAATGTTATACATAGAGTGAATCAGTGTTTGTTTGAGGCACCACTAGAATTACCTGAGTTCACGACAAGATTAAACCTGTATGTGGCACCTCTTGGATCCTATGATATTGTCATAGGTATAAATTGGTTAAGTCAGCATAATGCAACTTTGGATTGCTTAGGAAAATGTGTAACCTGCTGTGATGATCTGCAAAAAACAGCAAGTGTTCAGGGTGTTAAAAGAGAGTTTGTCACTAGGCAGATTTCTGCCATGCAACTAAAAAAGGCAAAGCGGAAGGGCTGCCATCTATATGTAAAAATAACAAATTCAAGATAGGAAATTGAGCCTGAAATTGAAGCATTTCCCATCTAAGGGAATTTAGAGATGTGTTTCCAAATGAGTTTCCCTGGACTTCCACCTAAGCGTGAATTTGACTTCACCATAGAGGTCAAACCAGCAATGGAACCAATCTCCAAGGCACCGTACAAAATGACAACAACCAAATTAGTTGAGTTGAAAGCTCAATTACATGAATTGTTGTCCTTGGGTCTGATTAGACCAAGTATATCACCATGGGGTGCACCGGTTATCTTCGTGAAAAGAAGGATGGGACCCTCAGACTTTGTATTGATTATCGAATGCTCAACAAGGTAATAGTGAAGAATCGGTACCTGCTGCCTCGAATCGATGATCTTTTTGATCAAATGGGGGCGTAAAAGTGTTTTCCAAGATTGATCTTAGATCCGGTTATCATCAACTGTGAATCAAGGATGAAGATATCCATAAAACTGCTTTTAGAACAAGGTATGGGCATTACGAGTTTACAGTTTTTCCCTTTGGTCTAACAAATGCACTGTTGCTTTCATGAACTTAATGAACAACGTGTTTAGGGAATACTTAGACCAATTTGTACTTATCTTTCTCGATGATATATTAATATACTCCAAGAATGAGGAAGAACATGATGAACATTTAAGGATTGTGTTGGGAATTCTCAGAAAACATAAATTATATGGAAAATTATCTAAGTGTGCTTTCTATCAATACGAAGTACAATATTTAGGCCACTTAATAAATAAAGAAGGAATCTCAGTGGACCCCTCGAAGATCAGTGCCATCATGGAATGGCCAGCACCAAAGGATGTGCATGAAGTGAGAAGTTTTATGGGTCTAGCAGGCTACTATCGAAAGTTCGTAAAGGACTTCTCTAGGTTAGCAGGACCTATCACTTCTTTGCAAAAGAAGGGTAAAGAAATTTTTTGGGACAATAAGTGTGAAGAAGCCTTTAATGAGTTAAAAGGTAGACTCACAAGTGCTCTAGTGTTGAAGATTTCGGATCCAAATGGGAACTTCTTGGTGGTAACCGATGCTTCAAGGGAAGGTTTGGGCAGAGTACTACTACAAGATGGGCATGTGGTAGCTTTTGAAAGTAGAAAATTGAGGGTGCATGAAGTAAATTACGCACCACATGATCTTGAGCTTGCTGCGATTGTTCATGCACTGTAGGTATGGAGGCACTATTTGCTAGGAAAACCTTTTGAACTCAAAACAGATCATCTTGGGCTCAAGTACATTTTTACACAGCCAAATCTAAATGCAAGGCAGCGAAGATGGCTGGAGTTCCTAGAAAATTATGAATTTGATATAAATTACATTAAGGGAAAAGAGAATAGAGTGGTTGATGCTTTAAGTCACAGAAAACATATTGTTGCTATAATTACATTAAGAACTCAGTTTAAAGATGAGGTTAAAAATGAGTTAACCAATGACCCCTACTACAATCATGTTAAAACAACTCTAGAAAAAGATCCAAGGGACAAAAGGTATGACGGTTTCAAGGTGGAAACAGATGGGATTCTACGTTATAATAGCATAATATATGTACCAGAAGGTAAAGAACTCATAAATAAAGTCATGAGAGAATTTCATGATGCTCCCTACTCGGGACACCCAGGAGTAACAAAGATGATGGCAGACATCAAAAATCAATACTTCTGGAAAAAGATGAAAAATGATGTGATTCTTTATGTCTCACAATGCTTGGAATGTCAACAAGTAAAGGTTGAACATTTACATCCAGCAAGATTATTATATCCTCACAATGTGCCAGAATATAAGTGGCAAGTTATAAGTATGGATTTTATCCAAGGTCTACCTATGTCCCAAAATAAACATGATGTTATACTTGTAGTTGTAGACAAGTTAACTAAAGTGGCACATTTTATAGCTAGGTAATTTAACGGATAATTCACCCATATTGGAAAAATATTTTGTGCAAGAAGTTTTCCGATTACATGGAGTTCCAGAAGTAATAATTTCAGACAGGGACTCAAGGATAACTTCAGATTTTGGCAGACTTTGTACGCTTGCCTTAGGGACAAAACTGAACATAAGTTCTGCCTACCATCCTGAAACTGATGGTCAAACTGAAAGAGTAAATCAAGTGTTAGAATATTTACTAAGAATGTATTGCATGGATCAGCAATACAAATGGGAAGAGTATCTTCCCTTGGTTGAATTTGCCTATAATAATACTTACCATTCTTCCATTCAGATGGCTCCTTTTGAGGCCTTATATGGTCGTAGGTGTAGAACACCTATAAGTTGGGATAATCCTGAAGATAGAGTACTGATTGGACTAGAAATGCTTTCGGAAATGGAAAAACAGGTTAAATTAATCCAAGAAAGATTGAAAGAGGCAGCAAATAGATCAGAAAAACTATGCATATTTAAAAATAATTGACAGAAAGTTTAACATGGGAGATAAAGTTTTTCTTAGGGTCAAACCTAAAAAGAGTTCTATTTCATTTGGCAAGTCAACCAAACTATCTCCTAGGTTTGTAGGACCATTTGAAGTCCTAGAGGTTGTTGGACCAGTAGCCTACAAGCTAGCACTACCTCCCGCTCTATCCAGGCTGCATAATGTATTTCATGTATCCTTGCTCAAGAAATATGTACCTGATTTAACACATGTACTTAATTGGGATTCATTGCAGGTTCTGGATCCAGGGGTAATCGCGGTTGATCCTATAAGGATACTAGAAACCTAGAAGTTGCACTTGAGGAACCATGAGGTTTTACAATGTAGGTCAGTGGGACCAATATTCTAAAGAAAGTGCCACTTGGGAGAATCTGGAAGATATCCAGACTACTTTTTCACATCTGTTTGAATGATTTTTATGAACATGTTTTGTTATAGTACTAAATTTAGTTTTTCTGAAAAGTGGTAGATAAGAAAATCTTGTAGATAAGCCTACAACTGAATATTAGGACTAAGATACTTTTTGATTAATAGTTATTATTGAAGTTTTTGTTAATAAACCCGGAAAATCTGTCGTTTAGGCAGTAATGTATTATGTCTACAGATTATATGACTGATTTTCTATATGAACAAGGGTTGTTGTGACCTTTATGATTCAGCTAAAATAATATTGCTACAAATTCTAAGATGATTTGAAATATATTTATGCAACAAATGAATAATGGGTTAGTTTATCTATTTATCCTAAAATCATCGAGACGATGATTATTCTAAGGGGTGGAGTATGTAACATCCCAAAAATTTCTTGTAAGTTAAATTAACTACAGATAAGTCTAATCAGGATTAGACGAGATCATCATTGTGTGTAAAATTCATTTGGTTCGTCGTGTCATGACCCACAACCTGTGTGGGGCATGACACTGAACAAATAACCCCACACCCACCTTTATGATCCTTCCTAAAAAAATGTGGTTAGGCCTTAATCGTAGGTAAAATGGTTCATAAATGATTGTGAATCTTTCGGTTATTTGTATTTCGGTTACTTTATTTTAATCGGTTTGGTCGTCTTTTGTTTTGTTTGACTTTTGCAATGACCGCGATGATCACTGCCTCTGTTTTATTTGACAATGCTATATCAAGCCATCTTTATGAGAATATTCAAATTATTATTTACGGACTTGATGATTTTCGTTATTGGAATGTTTTATATAAACCTGGAAATTCAACTAATTATTATGGTAATATATTGTTGGAAATATGTGGACTTGTATTATGAAGGTTAATTTTAACTTAACCATTAAGTTGGGTAACAACTAAAGTAAAAAAATGTGTATGAAATATTAATTAGTATATATATTTTAGAGGGATTTGGCATGTAAGCCAAAAGTTTTTATTTAGACATTGAAATTTATGGGTTTCATAAAAGTGAAACACCTTCACATGGCACAAGTGTGTGGCATGCACTAGTACACGTACAAGCATTGGGAAGCCCAAAATTCTTCAATATGCCGCCCAACTATAGTCTCTTTCATTATATTTTTTCTGTTATTTCTCCTTGGTCTATTTTTCATTCTCCCCTTCTGGAATACCTACGTGAGTTTTGGAGGAAAGAAGGATTCAACTTGTTGGAGCTGGAAGAGTAGAAAGTTTCCGATTCTAGGTTTACTTCAGGCATGAATATCTTCTCCTTTCTCTACTGCATTATTGGTAAAAAATGAGGAAATACACATTTTTTTAATGGCAATCAAGGAATTTGTGGACAGCTTTTGATTTAATCGTTTGGAGATGCAGTTTGAAAAGGAAATTGATGGATTTTGTATTCTTTTTAGTTTCTTTGTGTGATTTTAACTAAACCCAGAAAAATATGAGATGGGGTTTTGGGTTTTGATCTACAAAAATAAAGTAAAAGAAAGGTTAAAAATTCCTTCTTTGCATTAAAATAAATTGTAACCAAAGGAAAAGAGTTGGGTTTTTCCTATATTGGAAGAAGGAAAATGTTTTGTGAATTTATGTGTTTAAAATCGATTTGTGCTTGTGGGTTTTCATTTTGGTTTACTGAAATTTAGTTGTGTGTTTTCTGTAAACAAATCGATTTGGGTATACAAATCAATTTGCATAAATGAATCGATTTGGGTAACCCCATCGATATGGGTATGTAACCGGTTGGGGTTTTGTATTTTTCTTTTTGGTTGTTATATGCAGGTCTGATTGTTAATTTATTGTGATCTCTTGAATGATAATTTGTGGATGTCAAAGCTCTTGCATGGGGTTGTTTTTCCAGAAATTTTATCTTTATGGACATCTAAATTAGATCATGTATAAATGAGGGTGTGTTGTTATGTGTAAAAAAAGGCATTTAACCTATAACTTCCAGCCTGACAATATGACTTGGATTTTTGTAAAACTATGAAAAATAAATTGCTTGTCTTGGTAAGGACATGAAAGCCGAGGACAACTTGACCACGGATGCACCAAGGAGTAATTGGTGGCATGATTGGGTTTTATATAATGATATCTTATGAAATAATTAATTAGTTGTTCTTTTACTAAACAGAGTATGTTTACATGATGTAATCAAGGTGATGCTATATTGTTTTGTTGGGGTTGTTCATTTACCAGATAGAACATGTTAAAGTGATGTAAATTTGGTGATATTTGTGCTAATTTTGTAGAGCTTCTCATTGGTGAAAAGAAATAAGTTTCATTTTCCTTGGTAATGATGTTCTTGGACAATATGATGAGCTGCTCATTAACTAGAAAGAATATGTTTGATTAGTTTTTGGTAATGATGATTTTTGGACAGTTTTGTTAAGTTGCTCGTTGATTTGGAAGATAAGAGAAATAGTATTAAAATCTATACCAAATAAAGTATGATTTTCTTGTGGTCATAATTTGAATTTGGAGGTTGAGTGATTATGGTTTGATTATGCTGAAATAGAGATTGGTTGTTCTATTTGTATGCATCCATAGCTGTATCTTTATAGGAACCAGGGGTAAATCATTTTCAGCTGTATTACCATATGCTTGTTGATAAAACAACATGTATATCCTTTCTTATTTTACTAATTAATTGCATTAGAAAATGGAGTTAATATTCATGCGATTCATTTTGAATTGACATCATACCGCTACTCAGTCTTGCAGACCATTAGCCGTTACTTTCGGATGTGCGGAAACTCATGTTTTATGAATTGTTATCGTAGCATGGATCAAAATGTCTTGGATTTAAATTTGTAGAAGGATGAAATCCTAGAATTTTGACTGAATTTATTGGGATCTTGGACCCATTGTAAATATTTAAACCTCACTATGTGAGAGTTATTATACCGGTTATATAATTCACCTTAACGGCATATGTAATTTATGATTTTAATAAAGAGATAATTACTTTGTGTGTAATAATGTCTCAAAATGAGTAAATGATGAATACTTGAGTTGAGAAATCTTACTTTTCACAAATTGTTAAATATATTTATTTGATAGTAATCAATGTATGAAGTGATAATTACACAATTATTGTAACAATAATTTGTCTTAAATAATTTCTAAATTTAATAGCTTTTAGTGGTGTAGCTAATCAAGGGAATATATATATATATATATATATATATATATATATATATATATATATATTTAAGTCAAGCCTTTCAAGATTAAACTTGGTATTATTATGTTAAGATTGTAAATCTTGTTGTATAGAGAATGGAAGAGTATCATTATAAAAAGGTAATTTAAAGTTAAAGAATCAAACATCGGAAATGAGAAAGTAAATGGGATGGTAAATAGATCGAAAAATCCATTAGGAATATTAAGGGATAAGTACATGTACGGATTGTTGATATAGTTACATTTCAAAGCATAACAAATGTACTTATCTCATAATGATCCTAGTTAGCCTTTTTCATTTATCACAATATAAACTCTTGAAAGATTACTTAAATTGGAAATTAAAAAAAAAAACTATAAAGATCTAGATAACTATGAAAGGGATAGTTGTGAGGTGGCGGAAGACTTAAAACTCATAAGACTAGTGTGTTGTCTTGAGTTTAGTCATAACCTACACATGGCGGATAACTTTGGCCAAAGTAATGCATTGATGGTTGTGCATTGTCTAATCACCTAAGTCCTCCAATTAAAATAAAAATTGTCTATAACCTGATCATGGGAAGTTGAACACTAAACATGAGGTAGACAATGGTCGGATACCAGAATACGAAGTCAGGAAATTAGCTTCGTGGTAGACCCAAGGACTTTCACATAGTTCCCATGACCTTTAAAAGGTTGAGCCAAAATGCTAGTAAGCATTGTCACTCGAAGTAGTGATGAAGGGAGATTGTGGACTTCAAAGGGGCATATCTTTTGACTCAGGGCTCAAAATATTGCATATCTAACACCATTGGAAGCGTCTCGATGTCTTCTATGCCATGAAAGGATTAAAATCATTTTTAGGCCCCGATAAAAATAAAGAAGATTCTTCCAGGCCATTAACATAGAATCCAATCTCTTCAACTACCAGATCTGATTTGATTCAATCCACTAGGGAACCAGAAGCGACATATTGTGGGTGAATTTGCAGAAGGCATTGATATTCAGTGGTTGAGCTTTTAAAGTGGGATTCAATGCATATCTCATGGTGGTTGGAGCAAGATTTGACTTTTCCCTCCTCCCCCTCTCTTATTCTTCTATATATTGTAACACTTCTCATTTTTAAAAGAGAGACATTCTAGGCATAGAGAAACTCGTCAATTTTTCTCTACGCCATTTTAAATAGCAAACCTTCTCCTGTGCATGGAAAATGTATTTGTGCCTCTATTCCAGAAATGAAATGGTTTGTGCACCTTCTAGAGCAATAAAAACTTGTTTTTGTGGTTTTATTCAACCCTTTGCATCATTTTGTTGTTTCTCTGTGCCTCTCCCTTCCAGATTTGTTTCTTTGTGCCTGTCCCTTCCAGATTTTTTTTTGTGCATGTATTTCACACTTCCAAAGTGCAGGATGTGTTTTATGGAGTTTAATGGCAAATTTAAAGATCTCGAGCCATGTTACTTCATTCGACCTCCCTCATCTCCTTTTTTTTTCTATTTCTTTCTCCCTCAAAAAATATCTCACTTCCTTTCTTTGGTGTATCACCACTTTAGTGTAGGATCTATTTTTTCCCTCTTTCTCTCTCCTTGGTTCCTTGGAATGGTTAGATTAGGTTAGATTTAGTTTTCCTGCACTGGAGTAGCTCGTGGCAAGTAGTTTAGGAACAAGAACCATCTTTCTCTAGAGAGATTTCCCACTTTTGCAAGGTCCCACACCTTGGGGAAAATTCAATGTTATGCAATCACACCAGATGATTCTGCTTTAGAAAAGAATATTTTTAGAACTCATTTGGGGGTGTTGTGATTTCGCACTAACTCCATTTCGCATTAATTCCAACTTATTATAAGCTTTAATTTGCACATCTAAATGACTCCATCGGTAAAAACTCATTCTCGAGTTACAAACTTGTTTTTCATTCACTTCCATTCATCCTTCTTTCCATATTCTTTCATTCTTTCCATTCCATGAAGTTGTGCAATCATGACTTCATTTCCACCATGGAATTTACATCTACAAAGAGAAATAACACATTCCAACTCAATAAGATTTACAAATCCTTCAAGTCAAAGCATTTTGAGCAGATCCAAAATCAGCATGGCTACCCTATGAGCAGCAAAGTGCAAAATTAGTTTGGATATGGAGCTTTCCAAGAGCATGGGTATGCAAAAATGAAGAAAATCAAATGTAAGATGTTGGTCTCTGCTATAGAAGATCCAAAAATGGAGATTGGCATGGTGCGGTCAAGAGCTATAGCTAAAAGTAAGGTGTTTAGAATTGGTTGCAGGGCACCTTGTCCATAGGAAGGCCCTTTTCCAAGACACTACAGCCCTTAAGAGAAGCTGGACTTCATAATTGAGATGTTTCCCCAACTTGCACAATGGACTAAGGAGATAGAAGCATATGAGAAGAGTCTAAATCAACCTTGTCAATGGGTAAATCATTCATCAGTTCCTTTTATTTCTTCTTCTTCATCTCAAGATTTACCATTTCAACAATGTCAAGTTGTAAACCCAACCAATGTTGCTCCAGTTGTGAAAACCATCCCTCCATCCCCTAGTCTCCCATCCCATCTCAGTCTTTTCTACCCTCTTCTCTTCCAAATCCAAATCCCCTCCACAAGAAAAAATAAATACCTTCCACTCCAAGGAAACAAGAAGTTTCATCTCTTCCACCACCACAAAAAAATGAAAAAATGGTTGAATCCCAACCCACTCCTTCTCTTGCCTTCCCAATTCCATGTGGAGAAGAATAAATTTTAAAAATCAGTCATGAAGGATAGCAAGAAGAAGAAGTGAAAGAAGAAGAAATGGTTAAAAGCTTAGTGAGCTTAGCTCTTAGGTTTGGGATAACAGAGATTCCTTTGCTGGTCAAGCCTTCAGAGGAGAAGAAAGTTGAAGAGCCAGTGGTGGCTAAGACTGAATTTGCAGTAGAGAAAGAACAAGAAAAGGAAGAAGAAAATCAGCAGTCAGTTTACTCAGAATGTAGTGTCCATGTTGGCACTTTAAGTGAAGAGAATGTTGATCCAATTCAAACTACCCAATCAGCCAAGGAAGGAGAAAACAAATCAGCTCAAAGTCCCATTGGAAAGGAGCAAGTGGATGAGACCAAATCAGAGTTTGTAGCAGCAGAAGAAGAAGACATTATTGGTGTTTTCTTTCTTTCATTCGAAGGGCCTATTTTGGTTGATGAATCCATTTTGGAGGAAATCTCTAAAATAAATCTTGCATTCCCAACTTGTCCTCTAGAGCATTAGTTTGAGGAGTTTGATATGGAAAACTTCATGCTAGAGGAAGAGTTCAATCAAGAGAAATATGGTCTTCAAATAGTAGAGGAAGGAGAAGCTGCTCCAAATCCAAAAGAAGAGGAGTACGTTCAGTTTGTGGAGGAGAAAAATGTAGATCCAAATGCTTTGAACACAAAACAGTTTATAGAATAACCTTCAGTTCTTCCTTCCACTTCATCTTTCTCGAGCTCTAACATTGGAGAAGAGTTTGATCTTTCAAACTTCATGTTGGAGGATGAAAGAAACCATGGTGAACAAGTTGCAAACCAAAAAGACACCATGGAAGAGGTTGAAAATTTGCACAGACAACAATGAAGCAGAGTACTTGTCTGATTTGGAGGACTATTTTGATGGAGAAGAACCAGTTGAGTTTCTATTGTTTTCTCCTTCATTCACCCTTCAAATATGTGAACCTGTTGTCATGAAGGAGAGCACTCATTTGCAGCAGCACAGACTTTGTGAAGACCTTTTGGAATCTAGTTTGGGAGACTCAAACCTTCCATGCTCTTCACAGGAGGAAGAAGAGAAACAACAGAAGAGTTCCACCATTCCTTCCACACCATTCACCCAAAGAGGTCTATAAGAAGACTCCATTTTTGGAGTGGAAAATCATAGCAATGGGCATATCAAACGGATCATACCTTTCCCAATTAGGTATTTGGCTTCATTGGAGCCAAAGGAGAAGCCAAATCTGGTCATGCCCATTTCAGGGCATGAGGATGAGCTACAAAGCACCAAGGATCAGCTACCATACCTCTTCAATCCAAATGCAGAGAAACTAAAAGAGGTATTGGTTTTGTCTTCAGTTGATACTTTCATGATTTGGGTGGAAGATCAGTTTGTATTTAGTTTTTCACTCATCCAACCAGCCATGTTCGATGTCAAATCGGTTGCATGGCTGCCATTTTTAGGAAAGGAAGCTATTTCTCCATGTCATTGTAGGATTTGTTTGAGATCCCTTTTCTCTTGGTTAGAGTAGTGTAGGTAGGTTTATTTTCATCAGAAGAAGTTATTTTTCACACTCTGCATGTTCCATTTGGAGCATGTATAATTTTCAATTTGTACATAGTTTTTGATGATGTTGTATTGCTCTTTACGGTCGCATTCAAGGTATCTTGGCTTGGTCAAGTTCAACTTCAAGTTTCAGCAGGTTTCTAAGTGATTTAGAGGTCATATTTTCAAATTTATATAAGATAATTGGTTATCAAGCTTGACTCCATGCCCAATGGATGTAAAAAAGGCCACTGATCATTCATCAGAAGGAAGATGACCCTTGTCGGTCGCAATTTGTTAACCAAAATAAGCTCCCCTTATTTTTGGGTTAACTTACTACCTTTTTTTATTCAGTTCAGATTTCATACATTTAAAGCATTCAAAGGTTTCTAGAAAATGCTCCATCAAATAGAGAATTTCTTCCCCTTTCCATAAAGGTAAATAACTCTTTCTAACTCCTTGTATTTTTTGAGTTATGGCTTGGCGGAGTTAAAAGGGAAAATTTTCCCAAGGTGGACTTGCGGAGCTTAGGAGAGTTTTTTGCCAAAGGAACTCGGACCGGCAAGGCATCGAGGAAAAAGTGAAAATTGCCTTTTCTTCCAAAAGGCATAAAATCAAAATGCGCCCGCGGCCCCATCAAAAAGCTAATGTGGGGATGCGAGACTTCAGAGGTAAATTGGATTTTTTGACTTTTGTCAAAAATGTAAAATGGAAAAAAGGAAGCCCCTACCTCCACCAACCCCAATGGATGCCACGTCATCAGCGGATTTGCGGGGGAAAAGTTCAAAATTCACCCGAAGCCAAATTTGTAGGAAACGTAAGGAAAAAACACAGAAGGCCATATCTTTTGATCCAGAGCTCCATTTTTGACAATCTTGGTACCAATGGAAAGATCTAGAGATTCTCTTCATCATGGAGTCTTCAATTTTTATTTTGGTAGAGATTTGTGGGAGAAAATTGCAAAACACAATTTGGCATGGAAAAAATGTAGAACCAATTTTCAACCACCAAATTTAATGAAATATGGGTCTTTTCTCCCTCGAGCAGACAAAATGCATTTGGGAATGGAATTTGCAGATGGAGCCTTGACTTTTTGACCAAATTTATGAATGTTGTCAGTGGTTGGAGTAGAGAATCAGATTTTCTCGTGTTTTTCCCTCTCTTTTCACATTTTGCTATATATTGTAATAGAGGCACATTTTCAAGAAGTTAGTTAGTGGTTGTTCACTCTTCTTCTCTGCCTCCCTCTTCTTTTCTTCCCCAGGGTCAAAAATGGAGTTGGAACCTCCTCCCCTGCTCTGTAATGGCATTTTTTTGCCTCTTTCCCGTGAAATGGTGCACTGTGTAAATCTGGAGCAATAAAAACGTGTTTTTGTGATGCATTTGTCCATCCTTTGCTCATTTTTGGTTGTTTCTTCTTACCTCTCATTGTTGCATGGGGCATTTGTGCATGTTTGAATGTCATTTATAGGTTTTGGAGCTGTGTTTTTAGGGATTTTGGAACATTTTTGTGTGAATTCCATCTCTGGTCTGTGATGCACTTGTCCATCCTCTCCATTTCTCACCTCTCTTTGTTTCCATGGCAGTTTTGATAGATGATCAACATTTTCCTTCTCTAGTGTATCACCATTTTAGTGTAGGCTCTGTTTTTTCTAGTTTTCTTTCTCTCCTTGTCTCCTTGGAAGTTATATTAGGATTAGATTAGCTTTGCTTGCACTGGAATAGCTTGTGGCAGGTAGTTTAGGAAGAGGAACCAGCCTTCTCTAGAGAATCATTCCCATTTGCAAGTCCCACAGCTTAGGGAATGATCCAATGTTATGCAAATCACACCAAATGACCCTACCTTAGAAAATCATATCCATAACTCATTTGGGGGTGATGTGATTTCGCACTAACACAATATTCTAAACAAATGTCTTCATGTACCCTCATAAATTATCTAATTGCTTCATCATTCTAAAATGAATCAATCAAAGTGTGGGTAGTTTTTCCACCATAAGAGGTTGATTGGGTGAATGCGACATGTGATTTGAATTTGATGATTGGTTAGAAGGACTTTGAGTCATACATATCTTTGACGGAAGAAGGGATCATTTAGGGTGTTACATTTATTATTTAGGGTGCACATTTGTTGTTTAATGTGCTTCACTAGTGTTTAGGTAGAATACTAGTTTTTAGGGTGTCACAGTCATTATTTAGGGTGTTGTTATAATGTTTAGATTATTGCACTAATGTTTATGGTATGCGTATTTGGGGTTAGGGTGCTATATTTGTTTTATAAGGCATCACACTATTGTTTAGTGTTTCAAATTTATTATTTATGATTTTATATTGGTGTTTAAGGCACATTTGTCTTTTAGGGTGTTGCACTAATTATATTTTATGGTATTGCATTGGGGTTAGGGTGCTATATTTGTTTTATAAGGCATCACACTATTGTTTAGTGTTTCAAATTTATTATTTAGGTTTTTATATTGGTGTTTAGTGGGCACATTTGTCTTTTAGGGTGTTGCACTAATTGTTAGGTGTCCGTATTAGTGTTTATCTTGTCACATTGGTGTTTAGGATGCCACATTTGTTGTTTCTCGTTATCAAAATTGTGATTAGAGTATCACACTAGTTTTTACTCGATCACATTATGATTTAAGGTGTCATATTTTTTTTTGGTGTCACACTAGTGAACGGGGTATCGTAGTAGTCTTTAGGGTGTCACACTAATGTTTTGGGTATTTCATTTATTGTTATGGTATCATATTAGTGTTTAGGGTGTCACATTTGTTTAGACTATTTTTAGGGTGATGTACTAGTGTTTAGGATGTCACATTAACATTTAGGATGTCACGTTCATTTTTAGGTATCATAATAGTTTTGGGTTATTACAATCATGTTTTTGGTGTCACATTAAGGTTTAGGTGTCTTGTTTTATAGGGAGTCACATTATTTTATAGGTTGTTGCACTAGTGTTTGTGGTGTTGCATTAGGGTTTAAGGTGTCATATTGGCTTTTAGATTGTTGCACTAGTGTTTAGGGTGTCATATTTTTGTTTAGGGTGTCACGGTAGTGTTTATTATATCACCTTTGTGTTTAGGGTGTCACTTTTGTTTAGAGTTTCAAAATAGTGTTTTAGGTTTCGCACTAGTTTTTAGAATAGTGTTCTGCAATGTTGCTTTGGTGTTTTGGGTGTCATATTTATTTTTTAAGGTGACGTACTAGTGTTTGTGGTGTGCATTGGGGTTTAGGGTGTCATATTTATTTTTATGGTGTCATGCTCATGTTTAGGGTGTCACATTCATTGCTTAGGAAAATAACACTAGTGTTTAGGTTTTCACATTTTTTATTTAGGGTGTTGAAATAGTGTTTAGGGTGTCATACTTTAGTTTACGGTGTCACATTGAGGTTTTAACTACCATATTTTTTTCTATTTGTCATGCTAGTGTCTAGGGTGTCACATTTTTTGTTTAAGGTGTCATACTAGTGTTTAGGGTGTCACGTTAGTAAATAGGAGTGAAATTTTTGTTTAGGGTGTCAAACTAGTGTTTAGGGTGTCAGAATAGTGTTTATGATGTCCAATTGAGGTTTAGGGTGTCATATCTATTGTTTATAGTGTTTCACTAGTTTTTAGGGTGTTATATTTGTATTTTGGGGGCCATGCTAGTGTTTAGGATATCACATTTATTGTTTATGTTGTTGCATTATTGTTTAGGTGTCACATTTATTTTTAGGGTGTCGATTAGTGTTTAGGGTTTTAATTGGTTTTAGGTTATCACATTTCTTGTTTTGGGTGTTGCACTCATATTAGTTAGGGTTTCTCACTAGAGTATATAATTATAAGGGTGTTTCATTAGGGTGAAATGTTAGTGTGTCGTATTAGGAGATCACATTACAATGTCATGTTAGGGTGTCACATTACTAGGATTTAACATTATGGTTTCGTATTAGGGTAGTGTGTTAGGGTATCATATTATGATGTCATGTTAAGGTGACATTAGGATTTCATACTAGGGTGTCATGTTAGGTGTGTCTTTTTAGGGTGTCATATTACGGTTTCATGCTAGGGTTTCACATTAGGGTGTCATCCTAGGTTTTCATGTTAGGGTGTCATCCTAGGGTGTCACATTGTGGTTTCATGTTTGATCCGTAAACTAGGTGGTTATTACACACTAAATTTCACCAACACGGATCTTGTGCATTCCTTTGCAATTCCCATCTTTTATCAATAAAACTACTTGCAATTAATTTTTATGAATGGCCATTAAATTTTCTTTAGAAATGAACTAAGAATGTTGCATAATCAAATAAATATTGAGCAATGAAAGAGAGAAAACACAATGAGAGAGACACAAGATTACCCTAGAGAAACTCAAATTGAGAAAACTCCAACAAGAGTGAAGCAATGCTTCCTCATCTCACTATCATGTCTTTTTGTATAATATTATTACCTTCCCAAGGCCTCCATGAACACTATGATGTTTAAACACTCATACAAAATTTGTAACTCACTCACTCACACCTTCCTTTCACACTCCAATTCAGAAAACCACATATGATCAAGAATAAAATTTATCCTGAATCTACCGCACAAATACCTTCCCACATATATATACAAGTTTGACACCAAATAAGAGCTCGAAAGAGAATCCCAAAAAGACTCATAAGTTCAAGAGGAACTTACTGCAATTATTTACTCTTCCCATACTTTCCCGCATGATAGAACCACCACTTGTCCACACATCAATGGTTCCTAACTACCAATAATAGTTATGTAACTACTACAACACGTGTCATACAAAGTGTGCTACCTTCCGAAGCCATAACTTTTGCATACAAACTCGAAATCGGGTGTCATTTTTTTAACTTGCATAATTTTTCAAGGGGAGAAAAATATGCTATCAAGTTTTTATTTGTAAGAAATATTCATAGTGTTTAAGACTTTGCAATGAAATGTAACTTCTTTGAGGTCTCACGGTTTCATAGCTTCCATCTTGAACCCGTTATGTAGTTACATCTAACAAGAGCCATCTAAAGAATTTCAAGTGATAAAAAAGTTACATAATCACAATGGTTTTGTGTTATCTCATGATGTTAACATTACTGATCCAAAATTCATATCATACCTTCCCAATTATAGGATTTTGGTCCCCAAAATCTTAGGAACTCATACAATGAGGAATTTTCTATCCCCACTTCAAGTGAACTTCTCTTATACCTGAAGGTGCATACACTGAAATACATTCTCTGTCATGTGAAATTCTTGGTCCACCTTTTCATGCCCTTGAGGTGGGTCCTTCCCTTCCTTCCCTATGTGTAGATAACTTGGTGGCAATGCAATCTCATGCTCCTTGTCAAAAGAACAACTATGGAGATCCTTACATTCTTTCTTATCTTTCAAAATCAGAAAAAAAAAACCTTCCCACTAAAATTAAACAAATGGTTACCTTGAGTGGAACTTACCAAGGAGATCTTATATTTTCCTTCATAGGATTTTATGGTGTAGTTTTTCCCATCTTTAACCAACTGATATTGATTCAATCTCCTCTTGAAAATAACATCTCTAACATACATATAGGGGCTTCCAAAAACTATACCACAAATTTCAATAGGTGCAACATCCACAACAACTTCATCAATGAAATGTTCATTTATTTCAAATTTTACTTTGCATTGTTTATAAACCCTTATCTCTACTCCTTTTTCACCCATCATAGAGCATAAAGATTAGGATGATCATACATTTCCAACCCAAGTCTATCAACCAACTCTTTTCTAATAAAATTTACTTATGAGAAAGAATCAGAAAGGGCATCAAATTTTACCATCTTAATATGTGTATTGATATGAAAAATATTAGAAGGTTCACCTTTTTTAGAATCATCATTGCCAAAACATACCTTTTTATGAAGGTCGAGTACAACACAACTACTCATCCACCTCTTTGTTACTCTCAACATAAATTTGTTCTCCTTGAAGTGATGGCATGGACTTATTTTTATTTTTCTTGTTCTTAAACAAATGCAATTCTAGATGCAAATTCCAACAAGTCTCATCGGTGTGACCATCAACATCACAATGCCCACAATGTTTGGTCAAATATTTCTTGGATTTTCTTGGCTAGCTTCAACTTTCTAAAATAATTTTTTTACTCTTCACTAACTTTATGCAAATGAAATTATACCTCTAATTGAGCTAACCAATGATCAAGCTTATCCACATTCACCTCACCTTCATACAGTTGAATATCAATTTTTGCCTCTACTTTGAATGGAGGTGGAGCTTGGTTGGAATGGGGCTGCTCTTTCTCATGGTGGGAAGACTCACGCTCCTCACTTGCTTTAGAAGTATCCATAGAAACTCCCAACTTTTCCATGACAACCTTCATAATATTCCCAAGCTCATCCATGGAGTGAGATATGTGGGCAACATCCTCCTCCAATATATAGAATATTTCTTCACCATCTTTAGATCTCCTCTCATCTTCATGGGCCATACTTCTCACTTCTCTCTTCCACTTCCTTGTGGAGATGTCTTGTTGAAAAGAGACCAAATCACCTTTTCCACTAGCACTTTTCACTCTTGTAATGGGAATATATTTGTAAAATGATCACTAAACAAACCACACACTATGGAACATGAACCATCTCTTATACCAATCTGATCCATAAACTAGGTGGTTATTACACACTAAGTTTCACCAACACGGATCATGTGCATTCCTCACAATTCCCATCTTTCATCAATAAAACTACTTGTTTTTAATTTGCATGAATAACCATTAAATGTTCTTTAGAAATGAACTAAGAGTGTTGTATAATCAAATAAATACTAAGCAACAAAAGCTTAGAGAAAACACAATGAGAGAGATACAAGATTACCCTAGAGAAACGCAAATTGAGAAAACTCCAGTAGGAGTGAAGCAATGCTTCCTAATCTCACTATTATGTCTTTGTGTACAATATTATTTCCTTCCCAAGGCCTCCATGAACACTATGATGTTCAAACACTCATAAAAACTTTGCAACTCACTCACTTACACCTTCCTTTCACACTCCAATTCAGAAAACCACATATGATCAAGAATAAAAATTGCTTGGAATCTCTTCCTTTTTACCTTACAAATACCTTCCCCACATATATATACAAGTTTGACACCAAAGAGAGCTCAAAATAGAATCCCAAAAGACTCAAAATTTGAATAGGAACCATCTACCATCGTTTACTCTTCCCATAGTTTCCCACATGACAGTAACCATCACTTACCACGTCATCGGAAGTTGCGTAACCACCACTAATGATTGCATATTTAACCTCGGTGGAGATTTTGAAACCATTGGGGCAGGTATCAAACCATCACTAATTATTACAAAAATTTGGGGTAGTTGCACAGCCACCATTCTAGTTTTAGGGGTGGTTTAGCCGCCATATAATGTCCGCTACGTTCTGGGAGGCCATAAATTTTGCATACGAACTCAAAATCGGGTGCCATTTTTTAACTTGCATAATTTTTCTGACGAGCACAAATATTCAATCAATTTTTTATTCTTATGACATTTTCATAGTGTTTAAGCCTTTACATTGACACATATCTTCTTTTGAGGTCTCAGGGTTTCACAACTTCATCTTGAACCCTATTCTATGGTTACATCCAACAAGAGCCATAGAAAGAATGTCAAGTGATAAAAAAGTTACATAATCACAATGGTTTTATTGTTATCTCATGATCCAAAATTTGGATCAATGTTAGGGTGTTGCATTAGGGTTTCATAATAGGGTGTTGTATTAGGGTGTTAAATTTGGGGAAATTAGATCAAATTAGTGAAAACAAATAAAAATTAGGGGTAAAGGTGTCGTGTTAGTGTGTCATTCTAAGTTGTCAAATTTGGGTGTCAAATTTGGGTAATTAGGTCAAATTATGGGAAATTGGGTCGAATTAGGATAAACGGGTCAAAATTAGAGGAAATGGTGTCGTGTTAGTTTTTCATTCTAATTTTCAAATTTAAGTGTTGATTTAGGTTTCATTAGGTCAAATTTGGGGAAATTAGGTCAAAATTGGGGAAATTAGGTCAATTTTGGGGATTTTGGGCATATTAGGTAAAATTAGGGGAAATGAGTATAAATTAGGGAAGGGTGTCATGTTAGTGTGTTGTTCTAAGTTCAAAATTTAGGTGTTGATTGAAGTTTCATTAGGTCAAATTTGGGAAGTTGGTGAATTTAGGTCTAATTTGGAGAAATTGTGTCAAATTTGGAGAAATTGTGTCAAATTTGGAAAATTAGGTTAGCGTTGGAAAAATTATGTTAAATTAGGGGAAATGGATCAAAATTAAGTGAAAGGGTGTCATGTTAGTTTTGCATTCTATAATTTCAAATTTAGGTGTCAATTCGGGTTTCACAACGTCAAATGTGGGGAAATTAATGTGTGTTCAATGTTCATATTAGGTTGTTTTGTTAGTGTGTTTTGTTAGGGTATCACATTAGTATGTTGCATTAGGTACTCTTGT
Organism: Taxus wallichiana var. yunnanensis; assembly: GCA_018340775.1. Taxonomy (NCBI): domain Eukaryota; kingdom Viridiplantae; phylum Streptophyta; class Pinopsida; order Cupressales; family Taxaceae; genus Taxus; species Taxus wallichiana. Next base: position 64,035,924 of record CM031241.1, read on the forward strand.
TAGGGTGCCGCACTAGGGTTTTATGTTAGTGTGTCGCGTTAGTATGTGGAAATAAGGTCAAATTTTTGGAAATTAAGTAAATTTTGGGAAATTAGGTCAAATTTGGGGAATTAGTTTGATTTTTTGGGAAATTAGGTCAAACTTTGGGAAATCATACCAAAATAGGGAATGGGTCAAAATTAAGGGAAAGGGTGGCATGTTAGTGTGTCATTCTAAGTTTTCAAATTAAGGTGTCAGTTCAAGTTTCGTTAAGTCAAATTTGGGGAATTTAGGGAATTGGGTAAAGTTTTAGGAAATTATGTTAAATTTAAAGAATTAAGATAAATTTGGGTAAATTAGGTTAAATTTTGGTAATATATGTCAAGGTTAGGTAAATTACGTCAAATTAGGGGAAACAAGTCAAAATTAGGGGAATGTGTTTCATGTTAATGTGTCATTATATGTTTTCGTATTCAAGTTTCATTAGGTCAAATTTGGGGAAATTAGAAAAATTAGGGAAATTAGGTCAAATTTGGGGAAATTAGGTTAAATTAAGAGAATAAGTGGACATAATTAGGGAAAGGCGTCATGTTAGTGTGTCATGCTAAGTTCTCAAATTTGGGTATCAATTCAAGTTTCATTAGATCAAATTTGGAGATATTAGGGAAATCATGCCAAATATGGGGAAATTGGGTCAAATTCGGGGGAATTTGTTCAATTTTGGGAAAATTAGGTCAAATTAGGGGAAACATATCAAAATCAAGGTAAAGGGTGTGTCTACTTTACTTTTTTCATTTACTTTGTCAAATTTGGGTGTCAATTTAGGTTTCATTAGGTCAAATTTAAGAAAAATAGGAAATTTGTGTGTGTGCGCTTTGCACATGTTAGTGTATCGTATTAGGGTGTCATGTTGGGGTTTTGTGTTAGTATATCATGTTAAAGTTTCATATTAGTGTGTTATGTTAGGTTTTGTAAAATTTGGGCGTGTTGTATACATGTGTCATGTTATTGTATGGAAATTAGGTCAAATTTGGGGAAATTAGGTAAAATTAGGGGAAAGGGTGTCATGTTAGTGTCATTTCAGATTATCAAAATTGGGTGCCAATTTAGGTTCCATTAGGTCAAATTAGGGGACATTAGGGTAACTTATGTCAAACTAGAATAAATTTGGGTAAATTATGTCCAATTAAGAGAAATTAAGTCCATACTTTGGGAAATTATGTCAAATAATGGGAAATGAGTCAAAATTAGGGGAATGTATCTTGCGTTAGTGTGTTGTGTCAGTGTGTCACATTAGGTTTTCGTGTTAGGGTTATGCATCAGTGTATTTTGTTAGGAGTTTTGTTAGTATGTCATGTTAGTGTGTTACATGAGGGTTTGTAGGGGTGTTAGTGTGTCATGTCACCGTGTAACATTAGGGTGTCAGTGTTATAGTGTTGTGTAAGTGTGTCGTGTTAAGGTGTCATGTTAGTGTGTCATATTAGGATGTTACATTAGTGTGTCACATTAGGGTGTTGTGTTAGTGTTTCACTTTAATGTGTGGAAATTAGGTCAAATTTAGGGAAACAAGTCAAAATTATGGGAAAGGGTGTCATGTTAATGTGTCGTATTTTAAGTTATCAAATTTGTGTGTTCAATAAGGTTTCATTAGGTCAAATTAGGGGACATTAGGGTAGCTTATGTCAAACTAGGATAAATTTGGGTAAATTATGTCCAATTAAGATAAATTAGGTCAATTTTTTGGGAAATTAGGTCAAATTAGGGGAAATTAATCAAAATTATGGTGTATCCCGTAGATATTCATAAACATAAAAATTACAATACATATCAAAGTTAGGGTGTAACCATTAGACATTCATAAACACCATTTAAATCAAATTTATGACATAACCATTATCCATTCATAAACACAAAATTAAAATACACATCAAAATTAGGGTGTATCCATTACATATTCATAAACACAAAAATTACAATACGCATCAAAATCACAAAGATATGTATAGCAAATTCATAAACACCAAAAGTGAACATTCCAAAAAAATATGATCTTTCATTCGGCAATTTTCAATGTCATCTAGTGTATCATGTGACACATTTGCATAATTTTCAATTACTATTTGAGTAGTTCTAAATTTTATTTGTTCTAATTCACTCATTTGCATTTATCATTGCCTTCTATTCATAAGATCACGTGTGCTTCAAATTATTCATTCTCATCGTCTACATCAACATCTTCATCCTCATGATGTTCTTCAACTTTTGTAGCATCTTCATTGTATAGGGGTAAGTGCAGCAAGTTGGGGGACAAAAAAGGGGTCATAAGTGGACGTCATATTGCAAATAACAACATAATATCAACTTGTAGGGATTATTAGCAATACATACACTCAAAATTAGAAAAACTTATATGAATATGAATCGTAGCATCCGGAATCTAGTTTCTAAAATACTAATTTTTTTAAAAATGGACAAGATTAGCTATATTAAAAACTCAAAATTCAATGACTTGGTATTTTTTTTTAAAAATGCCTATAAGATTATAGTCCGTTTGCCCACAATTTGGATGACCAAAAATTGATATATATTTTTCTCCTTTGGTGAGAAATTATATGCCACTATCTATCTTGGGATGGATTTTATTTTGTATTTTTTTGAGTAACATTTTATTTTTTATGATTTTTCCATGAAAGTGGTATGCAAACATAAAGAAAACAGAGCATTTTCCGTTTCCCCGCCATAACTTCATCAAAAATATTGAAATCAAATAAAATTTTTTTAACATGTATATAATTTCACCATGGTTGGGATGGTATAAGTTTTATCACATTCTGATAAGTGAAATAAATTTTGTAGTCTTAAACGTAGACATAAACATTCACGGGAAAAAATGTCTTAAAGACCTACTATTAGTAAAAAATTATAAAATGATATTTATCCTATTCTATTCACTTTAAAATCAGTATTTCTACAAAGCTAATAGTATCCCCTATGCAATGGTACCATTTTTATGACATATTTTTTACTTTTCGGCATGGTTCAAGTCCGTGGAAGACTAAATTTGATGTTTTGTTGTTTTTAATGTAAAATTCAGGATTTGATGTCCACTTAATTGTCCCCCAACTTGGTGCACTTACCCATAGGTCTTATTTTTTTCATGAACATCTTCTTATTCAACCTAAACATCTATTCCAAATGATAGTTTTACATATAAATACGCAATTCTAGTTTTTTCTCACACTTAATTGTTGAGTTTAATAAAGATGTATTTAAGTCATAAAATAATTTAGGTAAAGTTCAGAACAAAGATGTCTTTTTAGACACTCACATTTGGAAATTTACCCTTTGACATTATTGGTTTTGAAAATACACTCTTTTGAGAAAAAAACACTCTTTCTATCCCCGCTTAGTTCATTCTAATGTCTCCTATCTAACTTGTTTATTCATATGCACCTTGATATGTTGATATTTTATGAGACTTAAATGAAATAAAATCCATTGAAAAACCCCTCTTGAAATGATGCAACCCACAATTTTCATGTTTTTCATCATGTTGGTGCTCAATTCGATCTCGCCCGTTTGCTCTAAAAATTCTTCAATGTGGGCTCTGGTATTTTCTATTTCCCCCCCAAATGGTGACAAAATTTATCTCTAACATCTAGAGATATGTGTTCTTTCAAAATTGATCTCTAACGATGTGTTCATTCTTGATTGGATGCGGGTGGGAATTTTGAAACTTTAAGGCCCACTTCAACTCAAAGCTTGTCCATGTGGAGGGTCGGCGCTCATTTGAGGATCTCGCCTCTGGGTCCTACCTTAGCAGTTGCACCAAGGAGACATGTGGTGAGCCCGCACTTGTTTAGAGTCTCCGCTTTTGGGCACCATATCAAAAGTGCACCAAAGAGACACGTGGAGGTTCCGCTAGCTCCTCTCTATACTTAAAATTTTCAAGCAACTTTCTAAGGCCCTGGGACATGTGGAGGGCCCGCCTATTTGGGAACCCCCTGTACTTTACTTTTGAAGAAGTGCCCAAGAGGACACATGGAGGTTTCCGCTGGGTCTTCCCATACTTAGAATTTTCAATGGCCGATGAAACTTTCTCGGACCCTAGGCACATGTGTGCCTTCACTGGTCCTTGGTCCTTAAAATTTTTCAACAACTCTCTCGGACTAAGACACGTGGTGAGCCCGTGCTTGTTTAGGGTCTCCACTTTTGGGCACCATATCAAAATTGTGCCAAAGAGACACGTGGACCTTCCATTGGTCCTTTTATACAAAATTTTTTTCAAAACTTTCTAAGGCTGAGACATGTGGTGAGCCCCTTTGCTTGTTTGGAAACTTCTCTATACTTTTGGGCACCATATCAAAAGTGCACCAAAGAGACACGTGGAGGCTTCATTGGGTCCTTTTATACTAAAACTTTTTCAAAGGCCAAAAGGTAATTTTCTGGGCCCAAGGGCACGTGGAAGGCCCGTGCTTGTTTGGAAACTTGCCTTTGTACTTCACCTTTGTAGTTGTGCCAAGGAAACACGTGGATGGCTCTAATCTAAAGTTGAGAAAGGGAGAATCAATGGTTGTTGTGCATTACATCTGATTTTTCCACCATTTTTTCTCCAAGACTCCTAGAGATGTGAATACGCATTGTTTTTCATCATTTTTGATGAAATTCCTTGTCATTTTTGTCTGCAAAGTGCAATTGAATGGATTTAGAGCTTAATTTGTGAGTCCAAGGATAAAGGTTGATATTTTAAAGGTTGATATTTTGAAGTTGGAATTTCTCGGGCACTTGCAAAAAATGAATTAGAAGGATGCAGAGAGAAAAAGATGTCAGCAGAGGAAAGAATGGGAAAAGGATGAAATGATGATTAAAAGGTCATGATGAAAAATAAAAGGATGAAAAAGGTTAGTGTTAGCAGGAGATGACATGGGTGCCCTAATTAAAACAATGATGGAAATATTTGCAATGATTCACCTTTTTGAACAACTAGCAAACTTTTTGTTGTAAATTTGTTAAACATCATTTTCTGAAAATCATGATCAAATATGTAACAAACAAAGGTTCCTCGAAATATTCTTTTCTTGGGGAAAATTTTGGATGTAAATGAGTGTTATAAAAGCATGCTTTAGTCATGTAAATGGTGGGGGTTGAATTTTATGAGAAAATTTGAGAAATCCCATCTTCCTGAGAGACCATCTGAGAAACCTGTTAATCTCTTATGTTTTAGATTTGATCATGTCAAGTTGGTTGCAAGTGTACAACCATTGACAAGCTCTGAGATTGTTCAAAGAAACTTTCCCTATTGATGAATCTAATCAACTTTGAATTAATCTATGTTAATCTTGGGAAAATTTGTGTCTGCTTTATTTAGAATGTCTGCAAGTAGTTTTTCTTGTTCCTATTGCAATCTTGTGTTAAAATCCCTCCGAATCACACAGATCTCATCCCTGTGATAGTTTAGTGGCATTTGCAATTTCATTATGAGAAGAGCCTTCATCCTGTAATGAGATAAACAATTTAAAATCACTTTACTTGTCATTTTGTTGATAAAGATTGTTCTGTAAGCCTTTGAGTGTATCTTAGGCATGAGGAACTAGGGGTATTTAATGTTTAATTGAGTCTTTAGCTCGAGCCTTTGTGTTAAATTCTTAGAGATTGTGTGAAACCATGCAAATCTGGGCCTCCATTGATGCACACCTTCTAGTTGAAGGAATATTTTAGCTATTTTGAAGCATTATGTCATTTAGTTTTCCAATTGTTGTGAAGGTTCTCAAAGATCTGGAAAAATCAAGTTTATCCTGCTTAATCTCCCACCAAAATTATTCAAAAACAATGAATCCTACCTGAACTACCCCTGTTTTCCCTGTATGTCCACAAATGAATAAATTCTACTACCAAAATATGTAGAAGCAATCAAGATTCCATAATGTCTTTAGTAACCTTAACCCTGTTTAGAAAATATCACCATTCTTTAGAAGTGACAACTCGTGAGAGTTAAATTGTGGTGCATTGATCATATTTTCTCAAGGTTTCCTTTCAAATTTGTGCAAAGAAGGATATCTTCATTCTCCTTCACCAACAGAGGTTACAAAATGGGTCCTCTCACCCTGGTCGAAAGGCATGACCTAAAGTAGTGAGGATAGATCAAATCCTTTTATATGGTGTTATCCATTTCTCCAACATCTGAGTGACAAAGAGCCATGAATCACCTCCCGGCTACAAAATGACATACATGATGATTTGTCTCTAGGCTTCTTGTTAAAATTTGATGATGCTTCTTGCTTCCAAGGGAGAATCAATTTGGATACCAACACTAATTTTGCACCACCTTGGGATTATTTAGCAAGGGAGAATCGGGAATTTTTGGATAACAACACCAACACATTTCGGGACTACAGCATGGATTGGATTACACAAAGGACTATTTCATTTGTTGACAACAACACGATTTGCATTATTTTTGTGGGGATTATCCGGGGATTACTTCGGGATTATTTGTGTGGCAAACAACACATTTTGGCACCATTTTTCTTTGAGGATATTTTTCAAGGATCTTCAAAGGCATTCTTATATTTGGCCCTAGTAATGTTTCTTACATGATCTAAGTGCAAATACATTGTTTAAACGTCATCCTTGTCTGAGATTTGTAAGATTTGTGCAAAGTTACAAGTTTTGTGTGTAATATTTCAGTTTCTGTTGGTTTTTTGCACTAAGTTTACATCATCAATGTTAAATATGGGTAAAGGAAGGTTAGATCTATGAAGCTTTGCATGAATTTAGTGTTGATAGACATTTGACAGATCAATTTTAGTGCATTTGCACAACTAAGGTGAAAATCCTTAGTGGCGACTCCATGTTGAATTAATTTTTGATAAATGCCAGTGTCTTAACCTCTGTCAATTGAAATTTATCACTAATATTTGCAAATATGGAAGGAAGAAGATATTTCTTCATTAAAGACCCTACTAGAAGGTTGTTTCTAGAATTGGGAAAGACAAATTCTGAAGGAAGAAGAATCTGGAAAGTTGTTGGAGATCATAAATCAAGAAAAGAGTTATCAATTGTGGAAACTGATCAACCTATCATTGAAGATTGCCATACTTCCTCAAGTGCTTCTAAATCAGGTAGTCTTTTTATAGATCTGAATTCTCCAACTAGAGAGGGTCCTTCTTTTGTATTTGAAAAATTTGTGTCTCATTTTGTCCCTGTGTTCTCCAAAGCTGATAGGATCTTCCAAGAAACAGAGTTTTTAGAGAACATTCATTCTGAGAATTGCATTCATGTGCCCCATAGACCCCTCACTCCTCATCATTTTGTTTCTCCTGTAAGATCACCTCCCCAAAACAATATGGCCCAGCCCCCACCTAGACCTCCATTTTTGTGAACACTTTTGGTCCTATAGATTTTAGAGGTATGGCTGGATATCCAAATGTTGTGCCCCAAGATGTTAGAAATAGACTGCCTAAATTTCAAGGAAATAATGCTATTACTGGTGATCAACACTTAAATTTTTTTCAATATGATGGAAGACTTTGAGATTGAATTTGAGGATGTGTACATAAAATTGTTTATTCATACTCTAGAGGAGGATGCATGGGACTGGTATAAATATTTTCCAGATAACTCCATTGATTCATGGACATAAATGAAGAATGCTTTTAGATTGCAATATGGAGATAAAATAGACCCTAGGTTTCTTTTATTAGAATTTGAAAATATTAAAAAGAATCCTAATGAATCTGTTCATGACTTCAATACAAGGTTCAATAAGACCCTGAATAGGCTACTGTGATCCTGAGGCCAAGTGATGTTTCTTGTTGATAAAATACTCTGATGCTTTTGATAAGAAGGTGCCTATTATTTGAGGGATAAGAACCCAACAACATTGAGGCAGGCCTTCACCATGGCTTTCAGAGATTGAAAATAATATCAAAGAAGTTGGTAAACCTCCTAAGAGGAAGGTATCAAGCTGATCAATCTAGAGAAGCCTCAGTCAAGTAAGTTGTGGATCTAGAGGAGGTTGTAAAAATTTGGCCGGAGTTAAGGAAATATCCTATAAATTGGCAGAGAAGAGAAGGGGATTGGACAAAGTTCCCAAGGTCATCATAAAGCACAAGGTCAAAAATTTTGCAAATCATCCTAGGGGTGATCAGAGATCTGATGATAGAGGAAAAGGACTCATGGGATCAGGAAATAGATAGCCCCAACCCAGGGAAAACAAATTGGTGCCTGATCCTTTAGCTTCAAGTCCAGAGTTGTTGTTGATGAAGCTCATGAAATTGAGTGGTGTGATAGTTGTTTCTTGCCACATTCTCCATGTGATGTTGAAAAGGGAGTTGAGGAAGAAACTGATGATGATGAGACAGATGATGATGCATGCATGATGGATTGCTCTACAAGTTCACAAGTAGGGAGCAACCTCAACTGAGATGATGAGTGCCAAAATTGTTAAAAATTTTTGGGATTGCATTCACCTAGGTATTACCTCTTCCTCCCACTCATACTTCTGAAATTGATATGGTACAAGATTTTGAGTTTCCTAATAATGATTTTGAGTACTTAAGGGCATTAATGATTAAAAAGTATGATGGAGGAATTCCTTCAGAAGAGGAAGACAAGTTGTTAATGAATGTAGTAGTTGGCCATGAAAAAGAGTATAATACTAGGAGAAAAGTTGTCAAAGGGGCAGGGCCTCAGGCCAAACCAAAAATTCCAGTGCTTACCAAGTATCCCTAAGGAAACCCCTAATAAAGATGCATCTAGAAAAGGCTTTGTCACCCCAAATAAAACTTGTGTTCCTCCCCATGCTTAGACTATGAGAAATCCTGTGCCATCAAGATGAATTTGTAAACCTTCCTCCTAACACTGCATTACCCAAATATGTTCCTTATGACATAGCCCAAATCTTGAGTCAGATCAAGATTTTTGTTCCTATTGTTGAATTTCTTAGAATCCTTGAGCATAGGAATAAAGCATTCAAATATTTGGGATTTAAAGAAGAAAAGGTCACCCAGGTAAAAATGTAAACAATGTAGAGGTTCCTCCTACCATTAGCAGAGTTGGAAAAACCCCAAGTACTGGAAGAACTAGGTGAGCCACCTGAAGTATATTTGGGAACATCCTTGGTTGAGTCTCAGCTGAAGGTGGATCCATTTTTCACTACTTGATTATTAAGGATAAGTTGTTACACAACTGTATGTTTGATTCTGGAGCATCATGCAATGTTATGCCTCTTGAGGTCATGAATGAGTTGGATCTCAAAGTAACAACAACTTATGGGAAGTGCACTACCATGGATTCCAGAGAGGTGCAGTGGTTGGATGTGTCAAGGGTTTGATAGTGCAACTTGCAGCCTACCCAGGAAAGAACTTAAAGCTAGATGTTGTTATTGTTGATTTCCCTGCCAAATGGGGAATGTTGTTATCAAGAAAATGGGCTGCTAGTGTGGGTGGAAGTGTGCAAATGGACATGTCTTATGCCACCATACCAATTGAGGGAAGCCTTGTGAAGTTACCTGGTGAAAATAAAATGTTATATCTCATTGAGGACCCCAACAATGCTTCTTATGAAGTATTGCATGTAGATATTGATATTGATAACTCTGTGAGCTATGTTGTTTTCAAGGAGTATGAAATTGATCAATGCAGATATCCTGAGTAGGTTGATTTTCCGGGACTTTGATGTTTGATGCAGCCTTGAGAGATGTTGAAAACTTGACATAGGCACAAAGGATAAGCCTGAAAAAATGTGGTCAGATAAGCAACTTGGATGGAAAAGAGAAACAATCATATGACCAGTTGTTAAAGACATATCGAACCATACTTAGCATGGTCATATCCAGAATGGCAAGGCACTTGAAAATTTTCCTTGATTGTTTTCTCTCGAATCAGGGTGCTCACCATTATACAAGTGTATAGTCTTTTGGTTTCATTTTGCTTTCATGTTTTTCTATTTTGGTTCATCCTGGTCCCTTGGTGACTTTTTTTGTTGGTTTCTCGGTTTTGTTCTTGGGGATTTGGTTTATTGGCTCGCAATCTTGTTCTTGACTCCATTTCCCAATGGATTTTTGGCACATGGTCTACTCTATTTGTTCTTGTGGCACTCACAAGGAGTGCCCATCCCCGAGTCGAGAGCCAATGTTGGTGCTCAATTTGATCTCACCCATTTTTTCTCTAAAAATTCTTCAATCATGGGCTCTGTCATATTTTCTATTTCCCCGAATAGATGCGTGAAAGTTTTTCTTTCATTTTGTATGTTGTTGAAGATCCTTTCCATGGTCGTGGATCACATTAAGTCTAGAATATCATTTCCAAATTCTTTTCCTTAAAGAAAGATTCATTTAATTTGGGGTAAATGGTGTTTTTTCCTTCCTTGCATTTTTCCTATTCGATCATGTTTTGTTTTCCTATCAAATTTTTATCTCTAACATCTATGGAAACATGTTCTTTTTGATTGGATGTGGCTCGATGGGCATTTTGAAACTTTAAGGCCCACTTCAACTCAAATCTTGTCCACATGGAGGGTCTCGTGCTCATTTGAGGATTCACCTCTTGGTCCTGACCTTAGGAGTTGTGCCAAGAGAGACATGGAGACACGTGGGTGAGCCCGCACGCTTGTTTAGAGTCTCCAGAATTTTTTTGGGCACCATACAAAAGTGGAGGTGCAAACAAGAGGACATGTGGAGGTACCTTAAGCTTACATCAAGGAGACTCTCTTTATACTTAAACTTTTCAACAACTTCTAAGGCCTCGGGACACATGTGGAGGGCCCATGCTTTTTGGGACCTCTCCCCTACTTTACTTTTGAAGAAGCGCCAAAGGGACACGTGGAGGTTTCATCTCCTCCCATACTTAAATTTTTCAAGAAACTTTCTAAGGACCCTAGGCACGTGTGGCACCTTCCACTGGGTCCTTAAACTTTTTCAAAAACTTTGTGAAGACAGCAGGGTCTCCATGGGACACTTGTTTAGGTTTCCACTTTTGGGCACCCATATCAAACTTTTTAAATGAGACACAGGAAATTTTCTCAACCCTGGCAGGTGGCACCTTCCGCTGGTCCCTAAATTTTTTCAACAACTCCAGACTGAGACATGTGGTGAGCCCGCTTGTTTAGGGTCTCCGCTTTTGGGCACCATATCAAAAGTGTGCCAAGAGACACGTGGAGGCTTCCGCTAGCTCCTTTTTATACTGAGACTTTTTCAAAGGCCAAAAGGCAATTTTCTTGGGCCCAGGGCACGTGGAAGGCCTGCGCTTGTTTGGAAACTTTCCTCTGTACTTCACCTTTGCAAGTTGCACCAAGGAAACATGTGGATGGACTCTAATCTAAAGTTGAGAAAGGGAGAATCAATGGTTGTTGTGCATTGCATCTGATTTTGCCACCATTTTTTCTCCAAGACTCTTGGAGATGTGAATACGCATTGTTTTTCATCATTTTTTGATGAAATTCCTTGTCATTTTTGTCTACAAAGTGCAATTGAATGGATTTAGAGCTTAATTTTTGAGTCCAAGGATTGTAAAGGTTGATATTTTGAAGTTGGAATTGCTCTGGGCACTTGCAAAAATGTGAATTACTAGAGAAGCTGGATGTAGAGACAGAGTTGCAGAGGAAAGAATGGGAAAAGGATGAAATGATGGAGGTTACAGGTGCAAAGGAAAAAAGGTGTTTCAGAGAGGAGATGACTAGGTGGTGCCCAAAAAATAATGATGGAAATATTTGCAATGATTCACTTTTTAACAAATAAAAACAACATTTTTTGTTGTCAAAAAGTTTGTTAAACATCATTTTCTGAAAATCATGATCAAATATGTAAAAACAAAGGTTCCTGAGAATATTCTTTTTTTGGGGGAAATTTTGGGATGTAAATGAGTGTTATAAAATGCAATGTTTTAGATCATGGAAATGGTCGGGGTTGAATTTTAAGAGAAAATTTGAGAAATCCCATCTTCCTGAGAGACCATCTGAGAAACCTGTTAATCTCTTATGTTTTAGATTTGATCATGTCAAGTTGGTGCAAGTGTACAACCATTGACAAGCTCTGAGACTATTCAAAGAAACTTTCCCGCCTGATGAATCTAATCAACTTTGAATTAATCTATGTTAATCTTGGGAAAATTTGTGTCTACTTTATTTTAATGTCTGCAAGTAGTTTTTCTTGTTCCTATTGCAATCTTGTGTTAAAATCCCTCCAATCACACAGATCTCATCCCTATGATAGTTTAGTGGCATTTGCAATTTCATTATGAGAAGAGCCTTCATCTGTAATGAGATAAACAATTTAAAATCACTTTACTGTCATTTTGTTGATAAAGATTGTCTGTAAGCCTTTGAGTGTATCTTAGGCATGAGGAACCAGGGTCTTTAATGTTTAATTGAGTCTTTAGCTCAAGCCTTTGTGTTAAATTCTTGGAGATTGTGTGAAACCGTGCAAATCTGGGCCTCCATTGATGCACACCTTCTGGTTGAAGGAATATTTTAGCTATTCTGAAGCATTATGTCATTTAGTTTTCCAATTGTTGTGAAGGTTCTCAAAGATCTTGGAAAAAATCAAGTTTATCCTGCTTAATCTCCCACCAAAAATTATTCAAAACAATGAATCCTACCTAAACTACCCCTGTTTTCCCTGTATGTCCACAAATGAATAAATTCTACTACCAAAATATGTAGAAGCAATCAGGATTCCATAATGTCTTTAGTAACCTTAACCTTGTTTAGAAAATATCACCATTCTTTAGAAGTGACAACTCGTGAGAGTTAAATTGTGGTGCATTGATCATATTTTCTCAAGGTTTCCTTTCAAATAGGTGGATAACGACATGTTATTTGAGGCCTCTTGAGGGAAGTACCGATGTTGGCAATGAAAGGATTACACTTCAACCCAACTAATGTTTTTAGGGTCTCCTACCCATAGCAAGGGTTTGAGATCTTACTAAGAATATTCGAGAGGGATTTGGATCATGAGATACAACTATGGTTTAACAATGATACAAATTTATAAGAAGGAAACAACCTCAGGAAGTTACAGAGCCCAATTTTGAGCAGATCCATAACCGTGTAGTAGGTGCAAAACCAAACTAATGGTCCTAGAAGTTTTGTATTATCCTACACTAGGTCATTTTATAGCTACGGTTATAGGAACAAAGCACTCTTAGGTTCAAATCTCCTAATTCTAGCACTCTACACACCTATAACTTCTTAGATCCATTTGTAATTAAGTATATTCATTCTCTTGTATTTTCAAGTTTATATCATATTTTATACACTAGTTGTAATAATTAATGTGTTGTTATGATATTGTATAATTAATTTTGGAAGATAATTATTTAGAATAATCTCCTATAGCTCCCTTTTACATCCTTTTAGTGTATTTAAATCACTAATATATTATAATCTAATATTGGTTCAAAAACATTTTATGAACCCAAAGCTCATGGTTCAATCATTGCATTTATTTAACCCTTAATTAAATTTTAGGTCAATTTAAATAGGTTTTACTTATAGTAATATAAAAGAGACTATATTATTAAGTGAATTCAGATTTACTCCTTAGATGATAACAATCAACCATATAACCAAGTGTATATAATTTTAAGCACTAAAAAGTTGAAAAGATGCACTTATTTGGTTCATAACATATTCGGGATGTATTGATGACTGATCTAGCTAAGGAAAAGTCTTAAATCTATTAAAGTGACTTGTTGGATCTATAGAACCACTATGTGAGGACGATAGAAAGAGTTCAATACTAGATGGTACGATCTTGACCAAAACACACATTCTTGACCTTCATGCGATTCACGATCAGAACTTTTAGTATCATTATTTTTCATTGTTTATCACTCTTTGATATTTTCAATTTCACATAAAAGACTATATGTCACACCTAAAACCTGCAAAACAAACCCAACTATCTTGCAACACACTCAAGAAATCATTAGTCTAAAAATAAATATGCAAATTCTTAATTCAAACTGACCTCATTGGTCACCCCATTTAGGAATCACTAAGCACTAGAATACATTTTCGACTTAATGTAATTATCCTAGTGCTTTTTGTAAAGGTGCGTGAAACTATCCTTGACCTAGGTTGGCCTGTGTGCCTTGATACTAATAGCGAGGATATGTTACTTCATCCCAATAGAAATACTTGTGTGTAGATGAAAGCTTTATAATTATGCACTCTTATGTTGTATAAGTGGTATGTAGATGTATTTCTTGCTTTCTCATTTTAATATGTGGTAGATAGGTAGGTGATGGGAAAAATCATAAATTTTTAGGTTAGATTTGTATATATATGAGTTCTCACTTTGAAATTAGGACCTTCATTGGTGGGAAATGCTAACCCAAAAGAGGGAAAGGCTAACCCAAAAGATATACTCTAAAAGATAAAGAGTGATAGATGAACCCATGAAGAGAAAACAAATTAAAAAAGGGGCCAAGACCATACAAAATGGTTAAGATTTTATTTACGGTCCCGACCTTTTGTACAATCTTGGGCCAGGATCAAATAAAAGAAAATAGTAAGAACAAGCTACCATAGATATTTGCAAGAATACTTAAACTTAACTCAAAGAGGTAAAATAGCAAGAGGTTGAGTTCAATCAAGTAACAAAGAGAAAATAAACAAAGGATTGATTCCATTAAGATCTTGTTTCATTGTTTGAAACTTATGTACATAACAAACTGACAAAATCATGATGTAACAATTATTTTGTGCATATTTTAGTGTCAACAACATCAACCCTAGTTTCCCGAGGGTTTATTTATGCTCTTCATCTTTGATATTGGTGTTGAATTTATATTTATATTTTACCTTGCATTATGTTATTACCTCCAATGTTCTATGAGATTTCAATCAAACCCATAGGCCCACATGCTCATAATAAGTGTTACAAAGGAAACCAATTTTCTCATCCTTCTTATGATCATACAAACATGGTTTCTAATGCTCATTCTTATTCTACTAATGATATTCTTGCCTTTTTTTTACTATTAACAATGATCATGTCCAAGGTGAAGGCTCTATAATAACTCGATAATCATTCTCATGACCTTCCCGAAGATGAGGCACAACATCTTACACATTTCTTACAAGATAACCCCACTAATATTAAGATTATTTGATATGTTGCAAGAGATCAACTTAAGCATGCTTCATTATCTCATTTAGATACATATATCATTCCTAGATATCTATGGTGTCTACATCCTTGGGGCACATAATATTACAATACACAATGCCTCTATACCTATTCCTACAACTATTTTTTACTACACATCCTATATGAAAACGTAATGGTTTGTGTTAGAATCACAATGGACTGAGGGGGTGAATCAGTCCTTAAAAAATTAATTCAATTTCAGATTTCTTACTTAAACCATAAACTAATTAACCATCCATTAATGTGTGCACAATATCAAATAACATACATTTAATTAACCATGAACAAGAGAGACAACACCATAAAACAATATATAAGTGGAAAACCCTCAAGGGGAAGAAAACATGATGAAACTTATGATTATATTACTCAAATCAAAAGTATTTAGTGAAGCACCAACTTCACAAGGAGCACCAACCCCTATTTTAGTAGAGCACCAACCCTACAAGGAGCACTAACCCCTAGTTTAGTAAAGCACCAACTCCAAAAGGAGGCTACAACCCCATAAGATGATCAATCACCCACTCAACCACCTTTATATGAATATATATGATTTATTTTTTCTTCAAAAACTAATTGAGATCACTTATTCATCTCACAACCTTCAAACCCTTGCACACCTAGCTTGCTCTTTCTCTTTCCTTCTTCACCTTGTCTTGGTCTCAAAAAATTACACACACTCTTTAAATCATTATTTAACCTTTCATAAACTCTCTCATCTCTGAAATTCAGCCTTCATACATGTAATACACAAACACATAGGTTGCACTATTTCCTCTTGCTCAACTAGTGTAAATTTGAATTTAAACATGCACTTTATACCCTTCTCAACTTTCGAACATGAAACAAGTAAGTATCCCTCATTTGGTTCAAAAATTAAACTTAAAAACATCCCAAATTTTTCATTAAAACGTTCACATATGACTCATATAGGACGTCCATGCCCAAAACCATCGAACTTACACAAAATAAGCTCAAAACCCCATCACTTAGATGAGCTAAAACAAATAACACCAAAAAAATTATTATTAAAGATCTAAAATTAATCATACATGTGTGATATAACATAAAAACATCATACATGGTCATTAATTAGCTTGTACCAATCAAAAAATCATAACACAACTCAAAAGGCTCGTTTCCTTCATAAAACAGTGTTTCAAAGACCTGCATCATTTTGGGAATTAATACCACTAAAAAAACCAACTGTGGCATGTAACCACTATATGGAATCCTTAGTACCTCTACATACACGTGTGCATGCATGCTAGATCTCATGAATCATCTATATGTTAAAACCACATAACTTTCCTTTTTCCCAAATCAAGCTACACAGAAACTAGTTTTGCAAATTCAACTAATTTGCACCCTTTCTACCACTTCAAGACCTAAAAATCCTTAATTAGGAACAAAATTCATCCCTCTTCATGTTCCAACTTATATAAATCATAAACTCATCAATATCATTCCTCATTCACTTAATTCTTTCAACCTAAGTAATCTTATCTAGGAAAACCAACAATCTTCTTACTCAAACCGCACGAATGACCCATAAAATATCATAATAAAGAGACAAAAATTATACCAATAGAAATAAATACTAATCATATTTCCATAAAATATTTTACATCCTTCCAACTCTAAGTGAAAGGCCTTTAACAAAGACCATCTCTAAAAACTTCCTAGAACGCCCTTTGACTAGTCTCCACAATAAGGGTACACTTTTCCATTTATAAGAATCACCATGACCTGAAACAACCATGGAAATAAATAAAAACTCCCATTATAAAAACAATGTCCATTTATTTTGCAACTCCTCTGGACAACCTTGTCCCAAACTGAACTTCTTCAGAAATAGGCATGTTTGAGTGAGGTTCATTCATCACCACAAACTCTAACATACCTTACTAGAAACTTGGAGGATTCCTATACATCATCTAATCATCATACATGTATTATCAATCCATTATAGGCATTATGATAAAAACCTCTCCTACCACTTTTGAGCTAGGGTTTTAAGCACACAAAAAGCAATTTACCTTCTTAACATTTGTTCATAAAAATGTGACAATGAAATGACCTCATTATTTTTTTAAAACCTTATATAATAAATTTATAAACATCCTTGAAAGCCACAAGGTCCCATAAAAATCACACAATTCAAGGTGAGCATCGGAAGGTGCAATTCGAGCTAGAAATGACCTTCTTCTTGACCTTGTTTCACTAAAAACCACTTATCTTACAAAATACTCTTCAAAATGCCTCCAAATTTTTCTAAAACATCTATTACACTTATTTACATCATCTCTAATCTTAATCATATATCAAATATTTATCCATCATCTCATCCCATCTCATTTGCATGACTAACCCTTGGGGTTTTACATGGTTTAGGCTAGGGTCAACTAAAACAACATCATAACTCAACATGAAACCTCTCCAAAAGGTTCTAAAATCCTTATTTCATCCTAAAATAACTACCTACATGCATCCATGAGCTCACTTAGCTCCAAACTCAACCTCATGCCTCCAAGCACCTAGACCTAGTCTAGATGAGCACCTGAATCTTGGTCTTCAACTTGTACCTGCACCCTGAAACTCATGTGAGTGCCTAAACACTCCCAAAACATTCTCTCTATATTGCTACCATGCTCCTCAAGCCACCAAGAAACTCCAACCATCATGCACCATCACCTAGGCTAGCTAGGTCACCTAATTGGGATTACAAGACCAAGCCAATAACTAAAACAACTAATGCCACTATGAACACACCAAAACATTCATGTCACCATCATACTAAGAATCCTATGACTCTACTCCATCATCCTCTTTTTCATTAATTTTCTTTTACATCAATGATAACACCTAGAACACAACATGTCAACATTACACGCTTCTTCGCCTAACACACAGTCTTTTGAAACCCTTGTTCATACACTACAAGCTCAAATATTAGAACTAAAACAAAGTACATCCACTTATCCTCATGTTATGGATTCTACTTAGTTTCTTCACAACCCACTTGTACCTAAAGTGTATTCTTATACTTTTGCTCTTGAAGTTTTTACTCCTAAACTCCACTTCTATTATGGAAAAGGTAACCCCCGCAAAACATCTTCAATCATTTCATGTGGCTTTAATTTATTAGACACCTTACTTACCCATATGTTCCATATAAGTCTTAATTGTTTTTCATTACAATGGTCATTTGATCTCCCCACACACTCTATGCGCTCTTTTACTACTTTAAAAATAATTTTTGGCACAATTCTCTATCAACATTGCAATCAAGGTTTCTTATGCACAAATATCTAAAATGTGATAAGGATATAACAAACCTATCAATGATTATATCTTATAATACCCATGCTTACTAATACGAGCTATATCTTATATGACAGTGAATTACAATATCTCTTCACACAAGCTTGTTTTTTCCTTTACAAGGACTGGTCATTTTGAAAAAAAAATATCATTTGGCCATCTATGTCACACACTCAAATAGCATGAAGCTAATTTGTTACATATGAAAAAACTCAAGTACATTGCTACCACTCATAATACATATAATGCCAAGTTTCTAAGAAAATATACATTCAAAGGAAAGACTAATGATGTTAAGGCTACTTCTAAGGACATTGTCAATGTTATTTCTCAACCTACTAAGATAAAATTACAACCCATGTGATGATATTTTACACACTTACCTTGTTCCCCACACATTGTATTGAAACAATTACTTTATTGTCAATATATGTCTCTCTCTCCACCATTTGAGGTTGATGCGAGAAAACCTGAAAGTAAGAGTTTCGATGTCAATGCTTACTACAAGTATCATAGATGTATCATTCACCTCACTGATTGGTCTCTCAAATTTAATCATGTCATTCACGATCTTAGTAACATCAATAAAATTAAATGGTATGATCCTAATGAATCTTTTAAGCCAAGCTGATGATAATACAAAGTTTAAAATATTCAATAATCCACTTCCTAATCGAACAATGAAAAATCTAATTTATAAATGCACAATACTTATCATGTGGGGCCACTACCTACCTCTCATGATCACCATTTATATGAAATGATTGACATTATCATTCACACGTCATCTCCTACACCGATTATCACTTTTGATAACATTTACATAGATGACACATTTATTTTCGATACTCTTTACATTCCCGTATCTATTAATAAATTTCTTCTATGTAGTGTTTTGGTTTATCCACATAATAATGGTAATGTATTCTCTCTAACAGTACTTTACTCTCTTGGCATCTCTACAAAGAAAATGGCACTTGATTATAATAATCAATATTGATGTATTACTCTACCTATTACAATTGGTTATGTCACCACACTAGTCTCATTCTTGGTTGATGTCACTCTTAGCTCTAGTGCATTATGTTTAGGTATCCCTTGGGTATGTACTCTTAGGGATATTCTATCGCTAATTCACCAATGTGTCAAGTTTATTCATAATCAACGGGTTGTTAGTTATCACAATTCAAGGTATTCCTGTAAGGCTATTTATCCTATCTTGCCTAGTCATTCTTCTATAGTTTTTATCTCTATTCTTAGTACATATACAAATAGGTATCTGTTATTATGAATTGTTTCCAATGGATCTATCCCTTATATTTCTCCTGATATGCCATTGGTTTTACACGTTATCTCTAGAGACTCTATTCCTCCTAGGTATCCTCATAGACCTTTGATTGCACATACTATCTTTGGTGGCTCTAGCCATCCTAGGTCTCTTGATTGGCATTTTGTTGCATACATTATATTTAGTGGATCTCACCCTCCTAGGTCTCCTCATGTACATTTAGTTACACACACTATATCTCATAACACCAGTCCTCGCTTTCGGTATCTAGATAGGCCTTAAGTTTCACACATTATGTCTAGTGGCTCAATCTCTCATAGGATCTCATATCAATCCTCTAATGCATATGTTATCTCCATTGTTTCTCAAATATTCTCTAGTACACATGTTTTTATACAAGTACTCATTCTTCTATTCCTATGTGTGTTTCTTCTACTTCACACACCACTCATGGATGTATTTAACATAGTTCTTATGTCAAAACTTCTTTGGCATATATCACTATTACTTTACCACTTACATTTGAGTCACATTCTTCGGAAAAATTAAGTCTCGAGCCTCCATATTATTTAATAATTGTTTCACCTTTCAATAGGTTCTCATCGGGTATATTTTGTGATATGCCTCTCCTTATACATAGCTAAATATTCAAAACTAAAAACATTGACATAGTTACAGCATACATAAACATTCATATCTTTTCAAAAATTCAACCCATACCTCTTATGTGGGGGCATATATTATACATTATACATAGGTGATATTTTTCATTATATTTTCTTCTTTACTTCCTCATTATGCTTGATTTTATATATATATATATATATATATATATATATATATATATATATATATATATATATATATATATATATATATAATGTAAATGCTATATTTTGAACTAATATGATGAATACATGTGTCTTGTGTAGTCTTGACACGTCTCGCTTCACATGTTTCTATTTATATTATTTTTTATATTATTTCATCATATTATAACACACTTTTTTTTGTTATTCGTGTGTGTTACTACTTTTTGATGCATTAATAATGGCCTAAGCATCTTGTTTGCCATGTGACACCATAGATGTCTCTTGTTTTTGGTTATATTCTTATCTTGCATGACATTTTTGCAATCCTAAGGGACTTTATTATCTTGTGACATCTTGGGTGTCCCATGTTTGTTGTTATATGCCTTTGTGTGACACTATGTGCATACTAGTGACTCTTAATTTTTGTTGCTATTTATCTACACTTGTTTTATTATACATAAATACCACTATTTTTGTTATTGTCACTATTCTTATTCTTTATCTTGTTGCACGCTATGATTTCTACCATGCACATCCCCTTGCACGTTTGGGATCCCATCATGGTGGCCACCACTACAACCTTCCATGTGTTTACATTTACTATTGGGCTTTTGATTTTCTAAAGATTCCTAGGGAGAAGGCCCTAGCCTCAAAAAAAGTTCCTATTACAGTCCATGATTAATCTACAAATCACTAGACTTAACAGGGAGAGTAAAATGCACTTTATCGTGCTACAAAACCAAAAAACCAATTCCTATACAACAAGTATATATATCACCGAATTGTACATTCCTAGATTGTAAACAAAAAGAGTGATAACCACTCCATACTGAATGAGCTCAAATCATAGAACCCGAATTCAATCTTCCATGGCAGAGCCCGGAGGATTTTCCGCTCAGAATCTCCACCTTTGAGTCACTTGAAGACAAAGGAGATGAAGAAGAGCTAGCACAGAAATCTAGAAAATCAAATTTGGCCTTCTTTGGGAGGCGAGTCCCTGATTTTCCACTTTGCCACCACCAAGTTAAGAGAGAGCTTTCACTCCATGAGTCAGGGAATGAATATGAAATTGTAAACTGACCACCCTCGCTTCTAGGTCCTTCATCTCCTTGTGGAGGAGAAACTGGCCTACTGAATTAGAGATAATATTGGTCATGCTCAACCTGTGCCATATCAAACACATTCCTTCAACCCACAGATTGACCAGGGTTCAGCATTAACCTCCTTAATTTATCACAGACAACCACTTCTTCTTTGTCATTTTCAATGCTCTTTGCCACTAACCAAACATGTTCCACCAACCCCTCATGGCCACATTTTTAATTCTCCCATTAAGCCACTCCAAAAAGGAATCATCCAAATCAGGCCCAGTTTGAGCATGGTGTTGCTTCCTCCCAGAGCCACCCACAGAGTCTCCACTAGACACCATGAGAGAAGAAGGAGAAATAGACCGACGAGCTTCTACTAACCATACCCACCCTGAAGGAAAACCAGCTAAACTACGGAAGAAGGAGCCAAAAAGATAGCCCAAAGATAACCAAAACACAACTTAAAAGCCAAACACCTTCCCCAAAGCCAATGAATGCTAGGTACATGCCACGCTTCAAATCCAAAACCAAATCCTTCCCTTAAAAACCATCATTTCTAGGAGGGGGGAAAACAATGGGTATGAATTTAGAGATTAAAATTCCCTCTGCACGAGCCAAACATGCATCATTGAATAAAAAGGGCTTAAAAGGATTTAACGGAGATTTAAATACAAGGTAGTTTTTTTACCAAAAACATTCCTCGATCACGAAATAGATATTTCCCTACAACAATTACTCTAATTCAATGACTTGAGAAATTCCATTTTGATTTATATATGTATTTTTTTCTCAAAGGTTGACCACACCAAGAAAATTCATATTCTTTGAAACAAATGAATATATTTAATTGAGTTATAAGGTCTTCAAGAGTGGCATTATTCGAACCTCCACTCTCATTCTTACTCTTATGTGCTTTATTTTCTACGTCACATTACGGGCTTATTTTTAGCATAGTCTTGAAAAGGAGTTATGAACCTGTTTGTCTAACCTCTTGAAGACAAAAATGATAAGAAGACTTGAAGCTACACAGCACCCTAAGCCAACATCCACATCAATCAAGGTTTAGATTAATTCCCAACTTCGCCTAAGGGTCTATCCCTCAACTATAAACGAGTTTTGAGCGAGAGGACAAATATAATCTAAACCACCTTCAAGAAAGGGACCAAGGTGTTATGTTGAGAGAAACAAAGGTAACGCATTTAGTTGAGCGGGTCTAAAGATTTCATTAACAAGAGTTTAAGACCTAGAAAAACTAAGTCACAACCTCCATCTATGTAAATCTGGATTTAACAGGGTTTTCACTCGATGAAGAACTTTGATTTTAATTCTATCTTCGGATGACAAGATAGTCCACTAGGCTACGAAGAAGGAGTTAGCTCTACACACTCCAAGAAAAGTTTGACTGTGTCACTCTATCGACAAGCTTAATTCAATGCAACTAAACATCTTGACCAACACAATAAGCCCATTCTTGAGCTCTAATTTTCCTAAATTAGGATGTTCCATCGAGGGAAAATATTAATTTCATCCTACGGTTTGCAATGTCTTCTACGGAAAGGGGGTATCGCATATGAAAAAAGCAAAGTTATTTCCGATATTGAACAAGGGTAGGATGTTTCGATTTAATTATCTTTATTACATTTACAAAGTATGAATGTACAAGATAACTCATTAATCATTTATTGACCACTAAACATGCACTACAAGATATTACTTTAAATTCATTTACCTTATATAAATATCAAACCTTTTACTGTGTGTACTATAAATCAAAATTGAACCTAAGATTAAATGCACATTTCCTAGATGTCCTAGAAACCAAGCATCTCATACATAGCAACAAATTATCAAATATAACCTTCTGAAACATGAGACTACAAAATACATTTATTCATTTAAAAATGAACTATATAAATTACAATGATAATTAATGCATTACACAACGCCTTTACGTCATCATTCTTTCATCCTGTAAAACACATGAGCATGATATCAACGATAATTCGCTAGCATGGCATCCACCCTAACCTAACATAAGTATAATTTTTAGTTTCCCATTTACATATGACAATAATTACAATTTGCAATTGAAATAAAAAGGTCTAGAGACATGTATTCATTACATTTCATTTTTCTTCGTTTTGTAACCGGAGAGAGAGAAAGAGAAGGGAAGAGAGAGGAAACATCGTTTTTAAAAGTTCTAATGCAAACAACAAGTTCCACTATAGAGTTTTAAATATTTATTTGTATGTGTTAAGATTTTATAGGGTGGTTTGGCAACCCTACAAGGGTCCATAGACTTCTATTTTTACATTTTTTACTAGCTACAAAAACATACAAAATGGGCTCGGAGGCTAATAAACCACTTTCAAAAGTTTCCTTCCAATGAGAACGCACACCACAATCAAATTTCTACTTGTCCCCAGATACACCAAGAGTTCATAGCAACTGACAGAAATGGGAAAGAGTGAACGGTTTGCGTTTGGCGGCTAGTTTCTCGGGGCTGGCTGGTCGTAGTTCACCCAATTGTAAATGAACAAAATTTAGCTCAAGGGCCTGAGAAAACCGCATCCATAACTAACGCGTTTGATGGATGAGCATGCAACAAAACACTTCCTACAAGTTCCCCTATATGAGGATAATTCATAAGATTTGACGGGACTAAGAACTAGAAAACCATTTTCAAACGGCACCAAGTTTTTCGGAGCGACAAGTCGAAATTGGTCCGATTTGACCTCACAACTGCGGCTAGAGGCCTACAAAGTGGCTTTTCCAAACTATCCGAGAAGAGTGTTTTTCCCTAAGCTAAATGTTTCATGCAATTGTCTAGTATAAACACTAGAGGTTTGCGAAGACGGAAAATAATTTCTCTATCCAGGTTTGAATGGCGGTTCAAAGCGAAAGCCAACTTTCTGATTTATAAACCCATGTAACAAAGCTCCTATAAGAGCGTCAAAAATATCACAAATGTTCATTTGGGGTCAATCCAAAGGTCAGGTGATTGCTCACATAAAAGGTACATGAATGAAGCCTAACATCTTGTTTCGAGTTACGAAGGGTACTTAATGAGTCTCCAAAAAATGCAAAAATTAACTATTTAAACAGGGAGAAGGTCAACATTATTATTGGAAAGTCAATTTCATCTGGTCGATAAGGCAATGTTGTAGTGATCCAGTTGGGTAGGAAGTTTTCTACATCACCTCAGAATGAGGGTGGGAGTTCATGGTTTAATGCGAAGAGTTATTTTGATTTTGTGAGTTTTGACACAACCTTTCATTATTATTACGAGTTGATGTAAACATTTAACTTTATTAAAAATCTAATATTTTAAGATTCTATTAATTTGCAAAAGAGGTCTCAAACACGAGAATTATGAGAGGTAAGGGAAGATGAACCATGCCTAGAGAATGAAGTCGGTCGAAACTGCCGGGATTAGTTCAGTATCTTTCTTGGGCACATCGTCAACCAGATCACGAGCATCCACAGCTCCACCATTTTACATACACGTCTATCATAAAATCTGTAACTACATATTTGAAACCATTTCGATACTCTGATCACATTTCTCCTACCTTCTAGATTTGACCCACCACTTGTTGAGCATGATCAAATGGTTTCTTATTGTTGTTGTTTGGATAGAATGAGATCTTCCTCCTTTTGTGCATAGCCTCAAATCTTGCAACCATGAGACCATGATTTTTGAAGGCATTTTGTCAAACACTTCACATGCCTCAAGCATGCCTCCACATTTTACACATTCTCGTGTGCTCATCAAACACCAAGCAAACATATCCACACAGCCACCACAGCCGGATTGACATGTTGATGATACAATATAGGGTTTCCTCAAGATAACCGGCGAGGCAAGAACTTCAATCATGCAAACATAATGATTAATTCTAGGCATGATTCTATAAGAGGCACTCATGCCATCAAATTATTTACAACCCTCATGCACTGAACCTGCATGGCTAAATGATAATAAAACAAAAATGAAACTTACATGGTCAAGGTATGTTCCATAAGACCACATCTCTTTGAGGCATTTGGTCAAACAGTTGACTGACATTGCCGTGTGTATGCTTACTGCAATTTGCATACTTGTCTACTAGCGCACTTACAACTAAAAATCCTCTACCATTATGCTTTGACGCGGTTGTCCGAGGCCTCTCTAAAGCTCCCATTTTGACGAGAGGCTATGAGGATGTTGGAAAAGGTTGTGGATTCTGGCTTTACACGTACTAAAAATTGCATTTGCTTGAAAGTTTCCAAGGCCTTTTCAACAAACTCATTTTTTTGCACATCTTGTAATCATTGCAGTCCATAAAGCACATTTATTTCAAGCATTGTCAAACAGTTCACATGCTTCCACATTTTGCATACATGTCTATCGTGGCTATCACAAACACTTTAACTTAGAGTCCACGCAAGTCCAAGTTTTTATTTGACGTAATTTGAGAGAATGCGAGGCACGGGAAAGGAATATGCTTTGGAAAAAGTAAGGTGATTAGTTGGAGACTGTTTGTTGCACTTTGAAACAAGGTGTGGTGTCTCTTGAGGAAACTACATTTTTCCACGCCACGAGAAAAATTACTCCATGAGAAGTTTTTCGTTCTTTCATTTGGTCAACACTACACCACGCCCCAAAGGCATTTGAAACTACAATATCAAACAAAACACCTCTCTTTTTGGCACTGATAGATGCCACGCAAGTCTGGGACTCCCCTCACACATTCTTTAGTAGCCTGGTGGCAGAAATGAACTGGATCATAGCTCCCATCCTCCCTCCATGGCGGCAGTGGCTTCACTTCACTCTCCAGCAAAACTAAAAGATGGAACAATCCCCAATGGAGCCCAAGCCCTCTTGCCCTAAACCGCCCCCCCAAAACAAATCACCATTTTTTTTTAATTTTAATCCCTTTATTTTATTTATTTATTTTGTTGTTTGTTTTAATCTAAAAAGGTCATAAGACCCTAAAACGAAGTAGATAAATAAATAAAATATAGCTTAAATTTAATCCATTTCCAGTGATAAAATTTCGACCAAAAGCAACTGATCGTAAGTCGGCAATATAAATTATAATATTATTATAAACATTATTTTAATGATTTTATGGCTAAAATAATGATAATAATTATTAATCCTATTAACGGTGATGACCAGGCAAACTCGAAGAACCAAGAACAAGATTTTCCTTTAACTGGATAGTCATCCATGATGCTACGAGGTCCACAGTTTGGGGTGTCGACAACGACCAAAAGGCAAGAAGGAGAGGGAAGGTGCAAAATCTTCACTATGACAAGGACAAAGTCAACAACAGTCAACAAGAGCACACGCACACAAATCTCCCATGCTTAGCAACAGGGTCGTCATGTCAGGGACTGGGGAAACATCGAACAGGGCATTACATTCTCCTCCCCTTAAGAAAGCATCGTCCTCGATGCGACATATAATGAAGAAAGAGAAATGGTAAGCAACAAGGAACAAAATGGGCGAGGGTAAGCTCTAAGGTTAAGATTTCAGATACAAAATCACGGTTATGGGGTGGCCCTAGGAACATTTGGTAGAAATTTTAACTTTCAAGGTTCTGTGAAGATTGGTAGTTCCCTCTTATTTATTATTTCATTAATCTCTTTCTATTAACATTATTCTTAATTCAAGTTCTTTAAAATTTCATTTTTGTAGAATTTTAGTTATTTCATTCCTGTGGGTTCCCATCATGGACTACAAGTCACAACACCCTACCAGGGTCATACACAACACTAAAATTTCACAAGCATACTTTTGCATACTTTCATGACCATATCACATCACAAGGGTTTCACCAAACCATGGAATGACAACAAGTAGACCACATAGCAAATAATTTCCAACAATTATGTCCTAGACATAGATCTAGTACACACATATGACTGAAAAACCAGGTCAACACATGCTGATGCATATACAATAGGTATCACATGACCCAAAACAATCCATGACTATAACAACATAGTTCCAATCCAATATCCAGTAGTCAATACAAATGGAAATGTCAATCCTCAACCATAACAAGGTGTCAAAAAGACTCACACGAGTACACATAACTCATTATACCAACCCCACACATAACAAGACATCACGAAACAAACCCCAGGTATCTCCAAAAGTGCAAGGTAAAACTCCATATACCTTCCCAAAGCATCACCAAATAACCTCCATATACCTCTCATAGAGAAAGAATCATCGTGCCTAAACCAAGCCGGGTCACTCAACCATAGAGCCCCATCAAGAATATCAAGTCACTCAACCATAGAGTGCCATAAGGAATATTAGGTAACTCAATCATAGAGGCCCATCTCCTTTCTCCTTTTAAATGAGGTCGGGTCACCCTATGGCCCTAGGCACATAGAGCCCAGTCACCCCCAAACCCAAGTGACATAATAACTCGTGGTTCAACAACCCGCTAGTTATCTGTAACTCCTTGGGGCGTACCCCCATACAACAAAGCGGGTCCATAGGTTCCACCACTCCATAGTGAATCCCATGACCCTATTCCAACACATTACGACATTAGAACCAGCATAACAATCCATTCAAATGCCAAGTGGCAAAATTAAAAGCCTTGGGCTAGGCTACAAAACTTTTAAATATGAAAATAAAGTCTTTAAAACTAAGAAATACAAATGGAAAATTAGCCATGGTTAGTGAAAAATCCAACTATTAATGCAACAATCAAATAAATGCCCAAAATATAAGAACATGTCAATCAAGAAAATGGGCTGGTTCTAGATAAAAGAGATAATGATCAATTTACGAATGAAAATACGTATAGAGAAATAGCACATTGCCATCACTATATGGCCTCATATTTCCACCAAAGGGGTACTCATCGAGTTCCTAACACTCGGACATTGAGCCTCGGCTCGTAAAAATATACATGTAACCGAGAAATGAGTATGTCAAAAATGTAAGCTGTCATCATCTCTTCTTGAATCATTACTCCATACTCCCACAAGGATCAACATAGTCAAAATCACATAGGATTATTTAATGAACAATCCAATAGGAAAGAGCAGGGAACTCTAGTTGCATAAGTTTAGCCTAAGGTGGTGTGCACCCATAATATATTGAGCAAGCTCGAAGTATACTAAACAGATAGAAGTGGGTTTTAATCTATATAAGACTCCACTTCCTCACTCATACTCGGCTCAAGATTATGAAAACCTGGTCCATGCCTCCTCTCTCCACACATACACTCTTGACAGTTTCCTCCCCTTAGGGTCGTCTAGTGTAAGGTTCACAACATACACATACTACATCACTATCACAATGGTGATTCACACAATGTAACCATAGCGTCTTATGCATGGTATTTATATACAGGGTATAACACAATCATTACTTCATGGGTCACGATACATCACATTACCACATCCTGCACCCAAAGTGCAATCACTGTACACTAGGGATCATACTCACCATATCCCCTAAATCACGACATGAACCATCACATATTACATGAATTATACGTATGAGGAACACAATGTCTAACATTACGACATATAGTCAATTGTAATACAACACGATGATGCACACAACAAATCACAATACGGTGATGACATCACGATAAATTATGATTCACTTTACATCAATTTTATCATGCAATACATCAATACACCTTCACATCACATAAAGTCAAAATGTTTTCCAACACTCTGCAATTCACAATATCATTCCTTTCACACACAACAAGGTGGTACATCACACATGGATTCCTCATAGGATCCACGGAATAGAGAGTGAATACTCTCATCCTCAGCACATCAACATGACAACAAATACGCACTAAGTGACATGCACAACATGTGCATTCACAATTTCACAATTACGACATAGTTCACATCACGCATATATCACATTACTCTTCCAATATCCACCACCATCACAACTCCAATCTGCCCCAGAGGTTCGAGAGCATGAACCTCCACTTTGATACCATATGTAGTGCCCACATTTTACACCCAAAAAACAACGGAAAAAAACCGAGGATAATTTTTTTTTGACTTACATTGCTCACTACACACAACACAACAAGGGCTCTAAGTACGAAACTTCGACTCACAAATGACAATCACATAAGTCATCGACTCACATAGACACATGAAAACAACATAGGCATGTCGATGCCACACTTTTCCCAATGAACGAATACTAGCAATGACCCAACCACAAGAAACATGACTTCAGGAACGGCGAACCCACAACACATCATTTCTTTAAATGTATTTTAGTTACGATTAACATTCCAAGAACATTATTGAGCAAGGATAAATTTATTGTTTTTCCACCCACATATTATTAAGTTTATTCCAGCGGTTAAAATACTGATTCGACCATCTTATGTTGGCTTCTTATACTTTATAAAAATTTCCATAACTAACATACTTATTTGGCATAAATCAAATTGCATACAAAGTACTTAATTATCTTATTATTATGTTAAGAATATTCTTCTCCAACATTTATTGATGTCTACAGTTTTAACCTTACAACTCAAGTGAAAGTAACTTGATATCCAGAAAACAATAAAAGGATTTAACAGAGATTTAGATACAAGGTAGTTTTTTTACCAAAAACATTCCTCGATCACGAAATAGAGATTTCCCTACCACAATTACTCTAATTCAATGACTTGAGAAATTCCATTTTGATTTATATATGTATTTTGTTTCTCGAAGGTTGACCACACCAAGACAATTCATATTCTTTGAAACAAATGAATATATTTAATTGAGTTATAAGGTCTTCAAGAGTGGCATTATTCCAAACCTCAACTCTCGTTCTTACTCTTATGTGCTTTATTTTCTACGTCACATTATGGGCTTATTTTTAGCATTGTCTTGAAAAGGAGTTACGAACTATTTTTCTAACCTCTTGAAGACAAAAATGATAAGGAGACTTGAAGCTACACAAGCACCCTAAGCCAACATCCAAATCAATCGAGGTTTAGATTAATTCCCAACTTCACCTAAGGGTCTATCCCTCGACTATAAATGAGTTTTAAGCGAGAGGACAAATATAAGCTAAACCACCTTCAAGAAGGGACCAAGGTGTTATGTTGAGAGAAACCAAGGTAACGCATTTAGCTGAGCGGGTCTAAGGAGTTCATTAACAAGAGTTTAAGACCTAGAAAAACTAAGTCACAACCTCCATCTATGTCGTCTGGATCCAACAGGGTTTTCACTCGATGAAGAACTTTGATTTTAATTCTATCTTTGGATGACAAGGTAGTCCACTAGGCTACGAAGGAGGAGTTAGCTCTACACACTCCAAGAAAAGTTTGACTGTGTCACTCCTATCAGACGGGCTTAAGTCAATGCCACTAAACATACTAACCAAGATGATAAGCCCATTCTTGAGCTCTGATTTTCTAAATTAGGATGTTCCATCGAGGGCAAAGATTAAGTTCATCCTACGGTTTGCAATGTCTTCTACGGTAAGGGGGTATCGCACATGAAAAAAAAGGTTATGTCCCGATGTTGAACAAGGGTAGGATGTTTCGATTTAATTCTCTTTATTACATTTACAAAGTATGAATGTACAAGATAACTCATTAATCATTTATTGAGCACTAAACATGCACTACAAGATATTACTTCAAATTCATTTACCTTATATAAATATCAAACCTTTTTACCAGGTGTACTATAAATCAAAATTGAACCTAAGATTAAATGCACATTTCCTAGATGTCCTAGAAACTAGCATCTCATACATAGCAACAAATTATCAAATATAACCTTCTGAAACATGAGACTACAAAATACATTTATTCATTTAAAAATGAACTATATAAATTACAATGATAATTAATGCATTACACAACGCCTTTACGTCATCATTCTTTCATCCTGCAAAAACATGTGAGCATGATATCAGTGATAATTCGTTGGCATGGCATCCACCCTAACCTAACATAAGTATCATTTTTCAGTTTCCCATTTACATATGACAATAATTACAATTTGCAATCGAAATAAAAAGGTCTAGAGACATGTATTCATTGCATTTCATTTTTCTTCATTTTGTAACCCAAGAGAGAGAAAGAGAAGGGAAGAGAGAGAAAACACCGTTTTGTCAAAATTTCTAATGCACACAACAAGTTCCATTATAGAGTTTTAAACAGTTATTTGTATGTGTTAAGAGTTTACAGGGTGGTTTGGCAACCCTACGAGGGTCCGTAGCTTTCTATTTTTACATTTTCTTACTAGCTAAAAAAACATACAAAATGGGCTCGAAGGCTAATAAACCGCTTTCAAAAGTTGCCTTCCAATGAGAACGCACACCACGATCAACTTTCTACATGTCCCCTAGATATACCAAGAGTTCATAGCAACTGACGGAAATGGGAAAGAGCGAACGGTTTGCGTTTGGCGGCTAGTTCTCGGGGCCCTGGTCGTAGTTGACCCAATTGCATAAATGAACAAAATTTAGCTTGAGGGCCCGAAAAAATGCATCCATAAGCGACGTTGATGGATGAGCACGCAATGAGACACTTCCTACAAGTTCCCCTATATGAGGAGAATTCATCGTTCGATGGGATGAGAACTAGAAAACCATTTTCAAATCATGACAAGTTTTTGGAGCGACAAGTCAAATTGGTCGATTTGACCTCGTCAAAGCTGTGGTCATAGGCCTACAAAGTGGCTTTTCCAAACTATCCGAGAAGAGTGCTTTTCCCTAAGTTTAATGTTCCATGCAATTTTCTAGTATAAACACTAGAGGTTTGCGAAGACGGAAAATAATTTCTCTATCCATGTTTGAATGGCGGTTCAAAGCGAAAGCCAACTTTCTAGATTTGACAACTTTCTCTGTTGTAAAACTAGTGTAGCAGGGCTCCTATAAGAGCATCAAAAGATCAAAATGTTTCATTTGGGGTTCAATGGGGTCAATGATTCCTCACACGCGAATGAAGCCTAACATCTTGTTTTCAAAGTTAGAAGAAGGGTACTTAATGAGTCTCCGAAAAATGCAAAAATTAACTATTTAAACGGGGAGAAGGTCAACATTATTTATGGAAAGTCAATTTCATCAGTCGATAAGACAATGTTGTAGTGATCCGATTGGGTAGGAAGTTTTCTACATCACCTCGAATGAGGGTGGGAGTTCTGGTTTAATGCGTAAGAGTTATTTTGATTTTGTGAGTTCTGAACACGACCTTTCATTATTTTTTGCAGCGAGTTGATGTAAACATTTAACTTTATTAAAAATCTAATATTTTAAGATTCTATTAATTTGCAAAAGAGAACTAAAACACGAGAATTATGAGAGGTAAGGGAAGATGAACCATGCCGGAGAATGAAGTCGGTCGAAACTACGGGATTCGGTTCAGTATCTTGCTTGGGCACATCGTCAACCAGATCACGAGCATCCACAGCTCCACCATTTTACATACACATCTATCATAAAATCTGTAACTATAGATTTGAAACCATTCCGCTACTTTGATCACATTTCTCCTACCTTCTGGATTCGACCCACCACTTATTGAGCATGATCAAATGGTTTCTTATTGTTGTTGTTTGGATAGAATGAGATCTTCCTCCTTTTGTGCATAGCCTCAAATCTCGCAACCATGAGACCATGATTTTTGAAGGCATTTTTTCAAACACTTCACATGCCTTAAGCATGCCTCCACATTTTGCACATTCTCATGTGCTCATCAAACACCAAGCAAACATATCCACACACCACCATAGGCCGGATTGACATGTTGATGATACTGATATAGGGTTTCCTCAAGATAACCTGCGGCACGGCCAAGAATGTCAATCATGTAAACATAATGATTAATTCTAGGCATGATTCTATAAGAGGCACTCATGCCATCAAAGTATTTACAACCCTCATGCACTGAACCTACATGGCTAAATGCTAATAAAACAAAAATGAAACTTACATGGTCAGGGTATGTTCCATAAGACCACATCTCTTTGAGGCATTTTGTCAAACAGTTGACTTGCCTTGTGTATGCTTCCGCAATTTGCATACTTGTCTACTAGCGCACTTGCAACTAAAAATCCTCTACCATTATGCTTTGATGGTTGTCCGAGGCCTACTCTAAAGCTCCCATTTTGACAGAGGCTGGGAGGATGCTGGAAAAGGTTGTGGAGTCTGGCTTTACATGTACCAATTGCATTTGCTTGAAAGTTTCCAAGGCCTTTTCAACAAACTCATTTTTTTACACATCCTGCAATCATTGCAGTCCATAAAGCACATTTCTTTCAGGCATTGTCGAATAGTTCACATGCTTCCACATTTTGCATACATGTCTATCAGGGCTGTCACAACTACAAAATCTATCAAAATCCCTCTCTCCATTACGCTTTGATAGTTGTCCACACAAGTCCAGGTTTGTGTTTGATGAATTTGAGAGAATGTTGGCATAGGAAAATCTTTGGAAAAAGTAAACTGATTGTTTGGAGACCTATTTGTTGCATGCCTGAAATAGTGTGACTGTCTCTTGAGGAAACCACGTTTTTCCATGCACAACAAAAAAATTACTCCATGAGAAGTTGTCTCGTTCTTTCATTTGGTCAACACAACGCACGTGCCCCAAAGGCATTTGCAACTACAATATCATACAAAACACTTGTCTTTTTAGCGTTGATAGATGCCACGCAGGTCTGGGACTCCCCTCACGCATTCTTCAGCAGCCTGGTTGGGGAAATGAGCTGGATCGAGCTCCCATCCTCCCTCCATGGTGGTGGCGGCTTCACTTCACTCTCAACAAAAATAAAAGATGGAACAGTCCCCAATGGAGCCCGAGCCCTCTTGCCCTAAACCGCCCCCAAAACAAATCTTAGGTTTTAAAAAAATTAATCCCTTTATTTTATTTATTTATTTTGTTGTTTGTTTTAATCTAAAAAGGTCATAAAACCCTAAAATGAAGTAGATAAATAAATAAAATATAGCTTAAAGTTAATCCATTTCAGTGATAAAATTTCGACCAAAAGCAACTGATCGTAAGTCGGCAATATAAATTATAATATTATTATAAACATTATTTTAATGATTTTATGGCTAAAATAATGATAATAATTATTAATCCTATTAATGGCGATGACCAAGCAAACTCGAAGAACCAAGAACCAGATTTTCCTTTAACCGGATAGTCATCCATGATGCTACGAGGTCCACAGTTTGGGGTGTCGACAATGACCCAAAAGGCAAGAAGGAGAGGGAAGGTGCAAAATCTTCACGGTGACAAGGACAAAGTCAACAACGGTCAACGAGAGCACATGCACACAAATCTCCCATGCTTAGCAATAAGGTCATCATGTCAGGGACTGGGGAAACATCGAACAGGGCATTACAACTCCAATGTGTCAACCTCTTATCCTTACTCCCCTTATCGGGAGACACGGACTATTGGACTTATCAAACATGGTTACACATATATTCTTTCTACCGCATGCTAAAATTTTGTATCACATGTGCCTCAAAAAAAAGGCACATTCATTTGGGTATATTATAAACCTATAGTAGACATAAAACAATTCTAACCTCAAACACAAGTATGTAAAGGGTATAAGTACTTAGAAACAACATTAAATACACAAATATAGAAAATCATGCACATGTTCAAAAATGTGCAACTTGGTCAAGACCATATGGACAATTTTGACCTCTTCGCATGGTTTTCCCAAGTGGAAGCTACATCAAATTTCTCAACAATTTCATATTTCCACATAAACATAAAGTTTCTTGGCATATTTTAAGGCTCACTTGACTCAATTCAAATTAGTTACAAGGGTCACAAAGTGTTTCACTACTTCTTCATCAAGGAACTCAGTTTCTATTATAGCTTTAGGGATCTTGGGGCATGGGTATCCTCTTTCCATCAACATTTTAGTACATTACAATTACTATTTAATTTCTATTCGGATCTACAACACATGAAAAGGGCATGGAGGGAACTTGTTCTCTTTTCTATTTTGTGTCCTTATTTTTAAAATTGGGCCTAGATCCATCTACATTGATGTGGATTGTGGGAATACATAAGGTATAAAAGTGGCTAAGTTATTCATAAGAAGTTGTTCCTTTCTCTTACATTTAATGGGGAAGATATCAGATTTGTTGAATAACTTTGATATACTGATCTTCTTCCTTCACAAGGTGCTTTGATATCTCGAGTCTTCTTCTCTCTATCTCTCTCCTTCTCCATTCTTCATTGTTTTGTATGTGCCTAACACTCTAATTTATCCTTCATACAATTCGGGACTAGTCATTCCTAATCCTTCACTAAGCTCAACAATATAAATCTTCAAGTGTAAGCAAAGAATGGAATCCTCTCCTCCATAAAAAAAAAAACTAGTGTATTCCTTCCAAATTTTACATATCTTTAATTCACTTTATGTAAATGTGAATTTTACATATTATATTTTACATTTGAGTTAAAGTTCAATTCTTTACTTTGAACATTGACTACATGATGTATTACAGTTTTATCATAGATCATTTTGACACTAACATAATGGGGTCGTATAAAACAAATTTCAAGAGAAGACAAAGTGTGTCTACACACTCAGGTATATTTTCCTTTAAGCATGTAATTTTCATTTCATACTTAAAAGGGGGAAATGTAGACACTAAAATTTGGAAATTTATCCTTTGACACTCTTTGGTTTTGACAATGTACTCTTGTTGAGACAAACAAACTCTTTCTATCTTTGCTCAAGTACATCCCAAGGTCTCTTATCTCACTTGTTTATTCATATTCATTGATATGTAAACATATGGCGAGAGTTAATTACAATAAAATCCAGAGAAAAACTCCACTTGATAGGGTTCAACCCTCAATTTTCATGTTTTCATCCTTATTTAGAAACATCCATTTTATTTTTCTTGTGGAATTTGGTCTTACCCGACTTGCACAATTTTTTACTAACATATCCTCTATATGATCTTTTAATTTCATACTCTTTGTTTGATTAGTTAATCCCTCCAACTCATCCTTTCAAAGATACTTTACCTTAATAACCCTATATAAGCAAGTTAAAATCACATCATTTAATAACCTGATGCAACCTTGCACTATAATTAACTTCTCTTACAAAAGCTAGCACAAAGGGCACACAAGGCTATCTAAATATTGCCAAATCTCATGCACAATCGATAGGGAAACAATCACTACAAATATGAAGCATCCTACTAGGTCAAGGGATCATTTTCCCTCACTTCCAAAAACTCAAACATCCCTACTTCAAGTATTACCAAGATCCAAACTTGATTCAAGACATTGTCAAGAAGGTTCCAATTTCCAAATCTAGTTTCATTTATTCAAATATCACATGTTATGTGGAGAAAAACATGTGGTTTGATACCTCTTCAAATTAGTGCAGACATCGATAGTGCAATTATTACACTTCAACCCAACTAATGTGTCATTTTCTAGCTACAATTCTATAAACATGGCATTCTCATATTCAAATCTCATTGTTCCAACACTTTACACGCCTAGAACTTCCCATACTTGTTCTTAATCAAGGAAGTGCACTCATCCTCATGTGTTTTCAAGTTCATATCATATTATATACACCGAATAAGAATTAATGCATTTTTCTAATATTTTATAATTAATTTTGGAATTTAATTAATTAGAATAACCTCTTATAGCTCCCCTTTACATCCTTTTAGTGTATTTAACTCTATAATATATTATAATATAATAAGGGTGTAAAAATGTATTCCAAAAAATTACGATTCTTTTTCTGATCATTTTCAATGTCATTTAATGTATCATGTGACACATTTACATTATTTTCAATTAATATTTGAGTAGCTCTAATTTTGATTGTGTAAATTCATCGATTTCTTGATCATTATCTTCTATTTATAAGAATTGTGCTTCAAATTCTTCATTTTCATCTTCTAAAACATCCTCATCTTTTATATCAACATCTTCATCCTCTCAATTATCTTCAACTTTGTAACATATTCATCTTATGGTTCTTTATTCATCTTCATAAACATATTCTTATTTTACCTAAACATCTATTTGAAATGAATTACATTTAAATGCATAATTCTAGTTTTGCCTCTAACTTAATTTGGGAATTTAATAAATATGTCATTAACCATAAAATAAGTTAGGTTAAAGTTGGGAAAAATATTTCTTGTAAGACACCTTAAATTCATTTATTTAAGATAGGCATTAAAGATGAGAAAGAAGATGTTATTAAATTCGCCCTAACATCCCCATTTAAATCACCTTAATGTCACAAATTTAAGACAATGATAAATTCATAATTCAGGTCATCCTAATGTCCTTAGTAAATTCACCCTAACATTGGCCTTAGAAAAGATACCTTTACATCCCCAATTAAAGTCAAGTCGACATGTGTGACTTTAATTTTGAATTTAGGGTTCAAAATTTTCCACTTGTGACTTTGAAGTGACATAACGATGTGAATTTAATTGGCCAAAATGTTATAGTGCAATAAAAATGATGTAAATTTAGGGTTTCTTTATCTTATCCATGAATACTCCTCCTCCTTCCTCCTATTTCACATGTATCCTATCCCCATTATATATTTAAAAACTTTATTCATTAACCCTTATACCACATAATATGGGGCAATATATTGGGTCCATTTGTACTAATATATAAATCCCGATATGAACTCACTTGATAAATAATGTGTTGGTTTGTAGAAGCCCCTATGATTATTCCATTCAAGACTATCATAACCACTTATAGTCTATACACGACTCAAACATTCACCCTAAGATGGGTTTTCCCATCTTCAATTTTGAGTCACATTGCCTGTAGGTGTAGACATTCATTTTGGTAATTCATGTCTTACAACAACACAAATTATACAACACTCTTGCACTAGCCCACACTTTCTCAATTTGGTCAACTATGTTATCTCGAGCCACATCCCACTCATTCTTTCTTGCACACATAATCTATTTATTCACACAATTGTCATATTAATACATCAAATTAGGATATACCCTCTCTTATCACAATACCAACTCTCATATCATCTGCACATACATATGGGACCATAGCAGATAGGGAGGTCCATAACACCCATACACTATGAGATGACCTTGTAGCTTTGGTCCCTCTTCCTCTAACAAAAAATTTTCTGATTTGAATCCTTTTAGTATACTCCTAGTTTTCCTTATTCAATTTTTACAAATATAAAACACATATATAAGAAATTCATTCATCTCCCATTAAAGGGGGCATTAATTCTACTTGTCATCTAGCATCCTAAGTAAGCAAAAACACTATGAGAAATCACAAGTAAAGCTACTCCAAGAATCCCTTGAGCTCCACATACTCTACATACTCATTTTAAGGAATCCATTCAATCATATCTACAAGTACAAAGGCACATTATCATATTCAAGTCAAGTTAGGGCAAGTATCAAGTACAATCCTCGTTGTTGTAAGATCATGGCAATCAATATGGTTCGCATGAATTCTAGATATCACTGCTTAGCAAGAACAACATGTGGTTTGATCCCTATTTAGAGTATTGGTGATTTCGATGGTGCATAAGGGTTCATGACCCACCTAATGTCTCACTTTTTCAGAACTCCTTCACCATCTAGGGTTATAAAAGTCAATCATCCACAAAGTGAGCATTACACACTATCAAAGGTAAAATTTATAGATAAGAGCAAATCATAAACCAATGTGCAAACCCATAATGTTTTGGGAGATAAAAGTGTAGAGGGACAAGACCATACAAAATGGTCCATACCATACCCCTATTATGGCCCAAATTTGACACTATGGTCTAGGTATATTTTCAAGACACATCTTCGAAACATGGCTTATTTAGACCATTACCATCCCTTTTCAGTCATCAACCTGATCAAATCAGCACATAAATTAGAATATTAAATAATTCTTATTCTCCCTCCTATTGTTAGTGTTTTATTACATTGTCCTTTATTATCCATCATTGTTTAATGTTTATTCCTTATATTTCAGTAATTATCTTTGAAACTAATTGATTAGGATAAGTTATCATTAGTTACTATCCCCATCATCATTAACCACTTAGGTTATATCATTTGGATAACCCGACCCTTGATCAAACCCTAGTTTCCCTATGGATTCATCTTTTTACTTGGTTTTGGATATATCAAAAAAAAATTAGGGTTTGTATCCAAACTTCATTGTTATTTCATCATCTTGTTTGACCTCACACTAGTTTTGACTTTATCTCGAAGGTCTTGTGGTCGATCTTCCTCTTTGGTTTTAATTTTTAAGTATCCTAATTTCCAAATCACCTTTTTGTATCTCGAGCATAATATATTTATTTTTAAACTCCTTTGCAACTATTTTTATTTTTACAAATTTGTGAAAAACCTCTTTTTGCTTTCCCTAATTTTTAGCGAGACTTTTGGAAATTCAAAATTACTATTTTTAGTAATTAGGGCATAATCAGAAAAATATACACTTTTGGAAAAATCCTTTGGAGGTTTTTATTTCAATTTATTAGATTCAAAAATACCTCATTTTTTTGTAAAATTCAAATTCTATTTCGAGATATGGTTATTTTATTCATTTGACGATAGTCATTTTTTTCCCAACATCACTTTTTGGGTTTTATCCTGTGGTCTCTTGATTTTGGCCCTCCATGTGTTGATCCTCATTCTTTACCACCTAAGTGGATTTTTTCGTTAAGTACTAAATATATTTTTTTCTCCTTGGTTTTCTTTGTTTTATTATGTATACTTCTTCCATGGCTTACAGTGATAAGCTTTATGTACAGTCATAGTACTCACTTCCCTCCCATGGCTCCTTATGTAGATAGTTATAATTCATGATCCATTTATTATTAAATTTATAATGTATATCCTAAAGATAATGATCCTCAAGTGTGTGTGTGCACAATTTTGTAAGTGACATAACCTTGTAGATCCCTACCCTAACTCTTTATATACTCATGTTTCTAATGTATACACTTATAGCATTTACACTCATGATGTGCATGTTCCTAGTGCTCCTACTTTTTTATTCATCTAATAGTTCTACAAATATGATTTATGAATTGTCACTTGTTGACTTTGATTTCTATATTTATAACGATAGTGACACTAACTCTCTCTCTCTAATAGTGATATTGGTCATGTTGCATGTATAGAGGATCATTTTATTTTCTCCAGATGATTCATATTTTGTTGATGATGTTATTCATGCTTCAGATTAAAACTAATTGTTCTTCTTCCTTGGATAATTGTATAAAAATAGTGTTACAAACAATGTATTTGTCCCTTATTCCTCCCAAAATAATATTTCAAATACTTGTGAGAAAAATTTGGTTGCAAATGATACATGTGTTTCTTCCCTTCCTCCTCCAAATGATATATTACCTACTCATGCATAAAATTTTATTAAAAATGATGTTAGTGTGCTTTCCCTTTCTTGAAACAAGGCGTCTTAAATGATTTTGAACAAAATATTATTGAAAATGATGTATGTATTTCTACTCTTTCTTTTCAAAAGGATATTTTACATAACAATGTTTATATTTCTTATTCTTCTTCCCATCTAAGGAATTTGCTAATAAGGGTGTCCAAGCTTCCATTCCTCTCGGTTCTTCTCATATTCCTCCTAGTGTCAATTCAAATTATCCACTAGCTAACCCAAAGATTAAATTCCCAACCAATAGTGTCCCCAAGGCTACATATAATTGCAAGTTACACCCATTCAACAATCATCTTACTACCTATGGTATTCCTTCATAGGAAGTCATTTCTCTCATA
Organism: Taxus wallichiana var. yunnanensis; assembly: GCA_018340775.1. NCBI lineage: Eukaryota > Viridiplantae > Streptophyta > Pinopsida > Cupressales > Taxaceae > Taxus > Taxus wallichiana. The sequence goes on from CM031241.1 coordinate 64,077,349, forward strand.
CATGTTTTCGTGAATTACGAATGAGGTTCATAAGCTTATCCTTGAAAATAAGGCCTATTATGCTAGTCTCAATAATGATTTCATTTATGGCGATCCTATTCCTAAAATATATGCAATTATCCCTTTCCTAAAGGTTTTACCATGCCTAATTTTTAACTCTTTGATGGAACGGGTAACCCTTACATGCATCTTAAGGCTTACCGGGCCGAGGTTAGCAATGGTGGAAAATCTCAATGATAGGTTGTTTCTCAAATCATTCATGTAGGCATTGCATTAGATTGGATTCATCATTTACCTTTTGTAAATGTGCATAATTGTCTTGACATGGAAGAAGAATTTCTTAGGAGAATTATCTTTAATAATGGATCTCGGGTTACATATGAACATTTTCCATCATTACATCAAGGAAATCTTTTGAATATGTTGGAGATTATATCTTACATTTCAAATATTTCATGTATCATTTACTATATCATCCAATTGATTTGGATATACAATATATTATTTTTCACGGTTTGATATTTCCTCTTAAGAAAAAGTAAGTGTATGACACGAGAATCTTTTACAACACTTTTTCTTTGATTCATTTACTTAGTAACAGAAATACTTAATTTTCACTATGTTACACCCACACATGACACATCTACGACTCTTTTCATCCACTCAATTTACACAATCAGGATCCATCCACTAACACTGTTGCACTATCTTCATGTTCTTCATCCTCCCATACACATGGGGTCAAGGTCCTTCCTCATGGTGATATATCTTGCCTCAATCCACCTCACATAGAAATCACCATGGTTCGAGTCCTCCTCCCTAAGAGTGAACCCTTATACTTTTCTCATTCCACTAGGCCACATGATAACTCCTTGCACAAAAAAGTGATGAGCATTTTATTTGGTTACCTTTTAGTGAGTACCACCCTCCTCATCGATTCTAAAATGACATTGTATTCAACCTTTATACAAATCCCACATGATTAATGGAAATTGGGAAAATAATTGTTATGCACTTAGTAATAACCTCAAGTTACTATAAGACAAGGGTATCATCATCTTTCATGCATGACATCCACGATTGATCATACTCTCTTGTGTCACATGATGTTGTTCTCTAAACTATATAACTTTGTATGGTCATCATCCTACTACTAAGCTGATTTTACGGATTCCTCTGTCGATTCGACCCCACAACTACATAAAAATTTACAACCTACTACTTAGGCTAACCTAAAAGGGGTATCTAAAGAGCAACGTTTTGTACTACAAGACCCCAATATTAACCATGTTGATCCCACTACTACTACTTCACACATATCTTATTTAGTATCACTTGAGTAGCACATAATCGGTCATTGCCTCATCTTCGGATAGATTTTATTCTTAGTTCATATTACTCACCCATGGGATCATCTAATTCTTCCTTTTTCTTGATGACATACTCTTTATATAGGTTCAACGCTACTTTTAAGAGAGCGGCTATACACCCAAACCTCACTTGCACACACACACACACACATCGGGGAAACATTTCTTCCCTCTCTATTTGCATAATCTATATTCCTAAAAAAACGTTAAAATATAACTATTTTCACCCCACAGGGGCATTCTTGGATCACCCTTACTTATCTTCGGAGAATAGGTTTTCATATATGTTCTCAAAGGGCCTAAAAATCCAAAAATATTCATATATCTTAAAAATCCAAAAATATTTGCATCACTCTTTACTTGTTGTAGTTTTATATTACATGCTTATATTATTCATATTAGAGTTTACTTATCATGGTTAGCTTGATACATGATATGATATAGAATTTTATATACACATATGTGTTCACGTGGTACTGACTTGAATGCAAAATACACAGATTATTACAAGAAGCAAGATGATTGACACTGCTCTCTACAGTTCTTCGCAACTCACTGGGGCAACCACTTTACTGATTTCTCACATACATGTGTTATTATTCTAATGTATACTATTTTACTCTAAGTATTCATACACATACATCTCATAATATTTATTACTCTAAAATGCTAATGGGTGTTGCGTGTGTAGTATCTATTTTGTAAGTTCCTTCAAAATTGAGTTCATCTTAATCATATGTCTTGTTTGTTTCTTTTATATATTTTCTTTTCTTTCACTTGTTTTCAGGAATTCCATATGTTAATTGATTATTTCTTGTTGGCCTTAAGTCCTTGAGTGGTTTGTCATGTATGTGGTATATTTTTTCCATGAAAGTTCTATTTGTGTGTCCTTGTGTAGTTTTGCTTACATCTAATGCATTGTTTTCCTATTGCTTATTACTAACACTTTGTTAGTTTTTCTATTGTAATTTTATGTATGTGTCATGGTATATACCATGCACACTCCCCTTTTCCCTTCAGAATCTTACAACACATGTTCACATCAACTACAAGTCTTCTTTTTGGACCACACTCACATTACTCCATCTCACATGCACCCAAATAGGGGCATCTATCAAGTAATATTTCACCCTCGCAACAACTCAGAATCTGGAAAAAAATAACATCTACAAAATCAAACATGTCAGAGGCTCATAAAATGGCATAGAAACATAATTGAGTCAGGAAACACACAGGAACCAAACTATGTAGAAAAAGACCATAACATGTAGATGATATGGCCCATTCCATACGCTTTTGTCCGGGGGAAGATTCAATAATTTTCTCGATTGGTATAGTTCCTCAAGGAAATTTATAGGTTCTTTACTCGGTTTCAATGACAAAATGCATGCTACAACTCAATTTATGGTGTCACCAAGGGTACATGTAAGCTAGCATTACCCTGGTACATTGTGTCATCATTTACAAATCAATTGGGTTCATGTTCATCTCTGCAGTGGCACTTATCTTTAGGTCTTAGGAAGTATTTTTGAGGAATTTTTATCCTCATAGGCTTGACTTATCGTTGTTCATATATTTTGAGGGATGTAGAGTAACTAAAACATTCCCCATACAATTCTCTTCACCATGGCGAGTACATTTGCACTTCTTTCTATTCTCCTGGCTCTTTTTTTACTTTTCTACTTTACATATTGTTATTTTCACACTAAGTTCAAAATTTTCAAGTTAAATTTCAATTTCCTATACTATGGACATTGACTACACTCTTTTCTCTATAAGTACTCATCCTAGGAAAAAAACACAGGTCAAAATGAAGACTAAGTCCTAGCGCAAACACAAGTGCACTGCAGTGAAGGCAAAGTGTGTCTACACACTCAGGTGAATTTTCCTTTAAGCACACAATTTTAATTCCATACTTAAAGGGGGAAATATAGACACTCATTTTGGTAATTCATGTCTTGCAACAACACAAATTATACAACACTCTTACACTAGCCCACACTTGCTCAATTTGGCCAACTATGTTATCCCTAGCTAAATCCCACTCATTCTTTCTTACACACACAACCTATTTGTTCACACAACAATCATATTAATCCATCAAATTAATCTATACCTCGCATATCACAATCCCAAGTTTCAAATCATCAACACGTGCATCGGGGACCATAGCGGATAGGGAGGGCCTTAGCTCCCATACGTTGTGGTCTAACCTAACCGCTTTGGTCCCTCTTCCTCTAATATAACTTTTTCTTATTCAAATCCCTTTAGTACACGCCTAGTTATCCTTATTCAGGTATTCCATATCTAAAACACATATATAAGGAAGGCATTCATCTCCCATTAAAGGGGGTATAGATTCTACTTGGCACCTAGTATCCTAATGAGCAAACCACTAAGAGAAATCATAATCAAAGCTACTCCAAGAATCCTTGAAATCCACATACTTTGATACTCACTAGTGAAATAATTCAATTAGATATGTAATTACAAAATCATATTATCAAATTCAGTTCAAGCTAGGGAAAGTATCAAGTACAATCCTATTATTACAAGATCATGGTTATCAATTTGGTTGCATGCATTCTAGATATCACATGCTAGGAAATAATGATGTGCATTTTGAGCCCTAGTTGGAGTAGTGGAAACATCATTAGTGCACATGGGTGCCCAAAACCCACCTAATGTTTGTTTTACAAGACTCCTTCACCATCTAGGGTTTTCAAGATTCAATCTGGGTTTCATAGTGAATATCGTATAGTGTCGAAGGTCCAAATTACAAATAGAGAGCATATCAAGCAACAATGTATAGACCTAGAAATTTTCGTGGAGCTAAAAGTGTTAAGGGACAATATCATACAGAAAGTGCCATACCATACCCTTGATATGGCTCAAATTTAACTCTATGGTCTTGATAGATTTTCAGGCACGCTTTTAAACACACAACCTCTTCTGATCATTTCTAGCCATTTTTAGTCATCAACCTAATCCATATCAACATAAAAATTGGAATATTAGTTAATTCTTCGTATCCCTCCTATTGTTAGTGTTTTGTTTCATTATCTATTGTTATACATCATTTTTTATCTTTGTTCAATGATTAATCCTAATATTTCGCAATTAGCTTTGGAAACTCATTTATTAAGATAGTATACCATCACTACCCCTATATGTATTAACCATTTGGGTTAAATCAGCAGATAGTTTCATATCCCCTAGACATATTTGACCATGAATTTTTCTACCTAGTATGAACAAGTCCTTATTTTCTAAAATAGTTATAATTTCAAATACATAGCTTGGTATAGTCAGCCTAGGCAAGATTTTAGAGTTATATTGGGTGGGAAATTAATGAAAGAAATAATATTCAAATAATAACATTCAAATATATTTCATCACTTCACTCCTTTGAGATCTCTACCTATAATGAACACATTCTTCCTAAATACAACCCTAGATCATCCAAGTGCATAAAAATGAAACATATTTAAGGCTTAAAAGTTCATATTTTTAAGTATGGGTAAGTGCAGGAAGTTGATGGACAAATATGGGGTCATCCGTGGACGTCATATTGCAAAAAATAGCAAAATCTCAACTTGTAGGGATTATTAGCAATACGCGCACTCAAAATTAGAAAAATTTATATAAATATGAATCGTAGCATTGAATCTAGTTTCTAAAATACTAATTTTTTAAAAAAACGGACAAGTTTAGCTATATTAAACACTTAAAATTATATGACTTGGTTTTTTTTTTTTTTTTTAAACTTATAAGATTGTAGTCTGTTTGCCCGCATTTTGGATGACCAAATCTTGTTTTTTTTTTTTTCCTTTGGTGAAACATTAGATGTAGTTGTCTATCTTGGGATGGATTTTATTTTATATTTTTTTGAGCAATATTTTTTTAATGATTTTTTCCGTGAAAGGGGTCTAAAATATTTAGAAAACGGAGCACTTTCCCGTTTGCCCGCCATAACTATATCAAAAATATCAAAATCAAATTTTTTTAACGTGTATAGAATTTGTCCACACTTGGGATGGAATAAGTTTTACACATTTTGATAAGCTTAAACAAAAGTTACAGTCTTAAACGTAGACATGAACATTCACGGGAAAAAATGTCTTAAAGACCTATTGTTAGTAAAAATTATAAAATGATATTTATCTTATTCTATTCACTTTAAAATCAATATTTCTACGAAGCTAACAGTCTCCCTATGCGATGGCACCATTTTTGTGAAATGTTTTCAGTTTTTTAGCATGGTTCAAGTCTTTGGAAGAGCAAATTTGAGGTTTTTACCTTTTACACTTCATAATGACCTTCCATAGCTTTGGTTGGGGAAAAACAAAGATTTCCCAAGGCTTAGGTTCCAGATAGATCCACGATCATGGTTTATAAAGAGCGGTCACAATTTTTTAACACAAACCACGATCGTGGTTTATAAAGCACGCTCATGAGTTCATAAATCATATTTACACACATCCCAATGTACGAATTACCATGTGATTTTTACTCTTTGACCTTACCGTACGAATTACTACAAAATTTGTCTTTTTCTACACGTTTTTCTTATCGCGGAAGCAAAACATCATGGGAGAAAAGAAACGAAGTCAAAAAAGGAAGTCATTAAGTAAAAATACAAAACGAATTAGAGGCCAACAAAATTCAAAATGCTGAGCGAATGCGGAATCTTCGTGAATCAAGAAGAGGTTCATCTTCAACCCCAACTATTGTAAGCATTGAAGAACTGTAATGTTTCTCACACATCAATGTTGAAGTTGAATTAAATACTCGTGATGAAGATGTTTTTACTATCAATGTTGAAGAAGAATTAAATACTCATGATGTAGCAAATTTTGAAATTGAAGGAGACAATGAAAATGTGAATAAGGAAATTCATGTTGAAACTATAGACAGGAAAAATTTGACAAAAACACCTCCTAGGATTTTACGTAAGAAACCTAATTTTTTTATTGAAATTGATGAAAACATTTTGAAACCAATGTCTGACAAACTTTCTGAACAACAAATCAAAAGAAAAGCCACTAAAATTTGGGATAATCATTTTGAAATTTTAAATGATTCCCAAAGATGTCAATTGTTGGTTAGTTTGATGAAATTGATTAAAATGAGACCTACATTAAACACCTTAGGATTGACAACATCTAATATACGTGGTCAAACCTCTACAATTGTTAAAAACCTTCATGATGCATATCACATTGTTGGTGTCAAGAGACGTACTAGGGATAGTAATATTGTGCATCGTGTACTTGCCACTAGTGTTGTAAGTGAATCAATAAAAAAACAACGCTTGATTACACAAACAAGTCGAATGTTGCAAGTTAATCGAAAAACTCTAATGAAAGCAATTGAAAGACGTAATATACTCAATTTTTTCGTAAGTTTGAACAAGAGAATCTAGAAATTAAAATTAGTTAACATTTTTTTGAAATTTTGAAACCATTCTATGTGAAAATCAACCACGCCGCACCACTTTTTGTCAGTAGGCAACATGTTGAATTTTCAATGCATTATGCTAAATTTTTACGTATTCGTTCTATTTTTCATTCGAAACTATGTTATCGAATGTGGTTTTCAACTTCCACCAATATATTCCAGGATTTCATTCCTACTATATTTTTGAAAAGAAGTTGGACTATTTTTTTATAGTCAGGATTGTTTAGATGGAAGTTGTAGTACATGCGGTGAATTACCTAAATTGGAAAGTTGCATCCATGAGCAAATTGAAGGTACAATAGGACATAATTTAGTTGAGTTTGATAAATATAAATCAGTTGCATACCAGTTGAAAGATGGAAAAGAGTCTAAACGGTGTGAGCTAGTTACAAAACAAATGTTTGTTTTCAATTTTTGAGAAAATTTAAGGATGAAATTGTTTATGAGTATGTTAGGCATACACATAGAGCTCGATGGTTAGATGAACAGTTCAAGATATGCAAGGACACATTTCTTATTGGTACTATTGTTTCAGTGGTCGATTTTGTAGAGAATTACACATTGCAACCACAAATGGAGGTTCAATCGCAATATTACAACTTAGTACAAGTTGCCATTTTTGTGCATATAGCATTTCTACATTCTCTTGACAATACAGAGAATGATTGAAAAATTTTAAGAGAGTACCACTTTTATATCAGTGATGATCGTACTCATTCTACTGAATTTGTACAAGGGTGTTTCCAGTTATTTTATGGAAACTTGTCTAATAGGGACATCCACTTCAAACAACATTATATATGGTCAAATAATTACACGTATCAGTTTAAGAATGCACGAATGTTTTATTGGATGAGTAGAATGCACGTCAAGATGGGTGTGCAACATATTTGGAGTTTCACTGAGGCTGGAAATGGAAAAGGAGAGCATGACGGTGCAGGGCATGTGTGAAAAGAGCTCTGCAAGAGAAGAGTTGAAATACAAAGACGGTGCTAAATTAAAAGATGCAAAGAGCATAGTGGAATGGTGTATTGACAACATGGCCCGAGGTTCTCAAGAAAATTCCACAGTTACCACGAGATATTTTGGTTGATAGAAGAACAACAAATAGATAACTACGAGGATTGTATGACATCACCGGGTCCAAGTGATATGCACTCATTTTGTAGCTCGACGCTACTTTGTGGGCCATATGGACAAGAAATTTGACATGTTTTTGTGCATCTTGATCGAATTTGTCACTTGTTGAGTGTGATTCACGAAAATAGGTGGATGGATGGATTTGTAGGCCTCTAACTCCGCTTCCTAGTTATCAACCTCCACAAGCATTACGACTTGTTTCTGCAAATGAAGTTGCAACATCCAAGGACTTTGACGAAATTTCAATTTTGGTGCGACAAGGTATTTATGGTTATTTATTTAATTTTTGTATTGAGTTATGTCCATTGAAATTTTAATATGTAATTTAAATTTGAGTTGTTCAACCTTTGTTTTTGTAGGACATGTGTTTGCAGTTATTGTGATAGAAGACAATGAAGAAGGAACAAACTATTTCTTATGTCGTTACATCGAGGAAAGAAAGAAGTTGACTTCTCCTATTATAGATGGCAAAGATATTGAGTATCCTATAGGGTCAGTGGTAGTTACTAGAACTTGGTTTCGACGGTATCCATTAAAAATCCTCTGTTTGGGTGTTTGAAGACTTTGAGACACACAAGAAAATACTCTTATATTCGCATCTAGTTCTAGCAACAAATATTCAGTTGTATAGATATCGAAGAAGGCCTAATAACAAGATTCTTTGGAAGGTTTGAGAGTCAGATCATGAAGCAATATTGTCCACTATTCATAGTAGATCCGATCATGATGGTTCATTGGAATGAATTTACAATGCTCGTGTATGGTATATATAATTTCTTTGATATATATAAATTTGTTAACTATAGATCTAGATTTAAGTTCATATATTTTATTTTAAATTTGTGTATTCTATATATATCTAGTATGGTTTTGATTTGAAACTTAAATTTCTTTGACTAACACTTTTATGTTCAGGTTAGTGGTGCCAGAAAAGCTTCCACCTTCACGTGGTTGGCACTATTAGTAGAGAATTTTAAATTCTTGAAGCTAAGAGAAGATTTCATTGTTTTACAAGAAAAGAGAAGCAATTAACAACGATTTATGTACCCGTGGAGGGGGTTCTTGGCTCTGAGGAGGTAGCCCAGAAGCACCTGGTGCTTAGAGAACCAAAACAACTCCTCCCCAAGTGTTTATAAGACCATACCTATGCGTGTGCATAATCAGTTTGGTGCCATGACCCACCGTTTGCAAAATATAGCGTTTGACAACCTTACATTGGCTCAAACTGCACTATTTCGCACGTTTGCAAACAATATGGCAGCGAGAGCACTAACTGGGAAGGAAAAAACCGAGAGAGGCTATTGTAGAGGGTCCCTACATTGAGGTGTTGGATCAGACGAGACGTCTCTAGGTGCCACGGAGTCCGAGTAGTCACCCGTCGAAGTTGAACGATATTTTGGTCTCAGGGCTCTTAAGGGACTACGCCCGAACGAAGTAGCCGGAAGCAACGACCTTGTCGCGCACCAAAAAACAACTCCTCTAGCATTCACCTAGCCACCTAGATGTGTTGGCATAGTCGGTTTGGTGCCACGACCCACCGTTTACAAAATATAGTGTTTGACAACCTTACACTGGCTCAAACTGCACTATTTCACGCGTTTACAAACAATAGGGCAGTGAGAGCACCAATATGAGAAGGAAAAAACCGAGAGAGGCTATTGTAGAGGGTCCCTATGCCAAGGTTTTGATCAAACGAGACATCTCTAGGTGCCACGGAGTCCGAGTAGTCACCTGTCAAAGTTGAACGATATTTTGGTCTCAAGGCTCTTAAGGGACTACGCCCGAACGAAGTAGCCTAGAAGCAACGACCTTGTCGTGCACCGAAAAAACACCTCCTCTAGCATTCACTGGACACTTGGACATGTGGCAGAGGCGTTCAAAGGCCACGACCCAACGCTTGAAAAAATATAGCATTTGACAACCTTACACTGGCTCCAACTGCACTATTTTGCGTGTTTACAAACAATAGAGGCGGCGAGAGCACCGATATGAGAAGGAAAAAAACTAAGAGAGAGGCTATTGTAGAGGGTCCCTACACCAAGATCTCGATCAAAAAGGTATCTCTAGGTGCCATGAGTCCGAGTAGTCACCCATCGAAGTTGAACGATATTTTGGTCTCATGGCTCTTAAGGGACTACGCCCGAATGAAGTAGCCTGCATAAGCAATGACCTTGTTGTGCACCTGAAAAACACCTCATCTAGCATTCACCTAGCCACTGGATGTGCGGTGAAGTCAATTTGGTGCCACAACCCACCGTTTGCAAAATATAGCGTTTGACAACCTTACACTGGCTCCAACTGCACTATTTCACACGTTTACAAACAATAGGGCGAGAGCACCAATATAAGAAGGAAGAAACCGAGAGATCCTATTGTATAGGGTCCCTACACTAAGGTTTCAAATCATACGAGGTATCTCTAGGTGCCACAGAGTCTGAGTAATCACCCGTCGAAGTTGAACGATATTTTGGTCTCAGGGCTCTTAAGGGACTACACCCGAACGAAGTAGCCCGGAAGCAATGACCTTGTCGCGCATCTAAAAAATGCCTCCTCTAGCGTTAACCTAGCCACCTAGATGTGTCGGTGCATTTGGTTCAGTGCCACAACGTCTTGAGGCATGACTTCTCACTCCTCGCCTCCGTTCATTTCCTAGGACTCAAAACATTCAATGTCACTTGTTTACCTTCCATCTCTCTTATTCTCTTTGGACTTGCCTCTATCCTCTTAGGTGCTTCATCACTGTCCTTGCTTTTCTCTCTTGAGCTATGTTGTTGTGGTGATCTCTCTCCATCCTCCTCTGTTGCCCCAGCTATGTGCTTACATGCTCATTATGTTTGCATTGTAATATGGTCATCCTTTGCTACCTTGAAACTTTTTCATACTTTTCATCCCTTAATGGGTATCTAATACCCTAATTATCATGCTTTGAAGATTCAAAAAAATAAATAATTCCCTTGTTATTCTAATAGTGGATTAAGTATTTGAATATAGGTCAAGAATACTAAATGGAGTTGAAATTAAACGAGCCATAATCTTTAGTGAACTTTAAACGATAATCAAATTTAATATTTAACTTCTTATTTGATTGGCATATATAAGACCAAATTATAAAGAGATAAGGTGTGTACATCTATTGATTCCCTTAATTTCTCTAAAACAATGTAAATGCTTCCTTAATTTCTTAACAATTGTACCATGCAATGTTGCACCATAAGTACCATAGTTCAAGATGAACTCTACCTCACTTATTTCTATCAATGTTCGCATTAGTTGATATGCAACAGATGAGTGTTAGCTTTAAAAAGAAAAAAGTAATTACGTATTACCCTTTTTTAGTTCACCTAGCATGGTTTTGCTTAATGGAATAGGTTTGCTTAACAATTGTACCATGTAGTGCTCCAGGACATGGTTTTTTAATTTTAAATCAAACATACATATCTAGAACTAATAAATGGTTATGAAAACATACATAGAAGGATATCATACATGCAATGAAATCAAATCAAACATATAGAAGTAATATCGTTATGAAAACCAACACACATGGATATATAAGAATCAAACAAAGTGTGCTCCGTACGCGTCTCGAAAATATGTAAGTTCATAACATGTGTACATCTCAAACTAAGTGTGTCATAATGTATATAGGACCACATGTGGTCGCAAAAGGCTATATATATACAATGGACTATATGAAGAAACATGTTCACTAGGACCAGATGGCCCATATATATATCTATGTACATCCAGGTGGACTATGAATCTACTCATGAAACATCTTCCCTCTCTTCGCCCTGCTAGAAGTAGCACGTCCACGACCTAGGGATGTAGTGGAGGGAGATGCCACTATGGATTTCATCTATGTGGTCCTAGGAATCTCTAAGCAGGCCTACAACCTAACCTGCACATTCATAAACAACAAGTTTTTAACACCCAAAATTTTAAAATACATTCAAAATTTAGAAACTTGTACAATTTAGTTAAAATGCATGTGAAATCTTACTGCAATGTCATGATCCCTATCAATTTGTTGTTGACACATCATAGGACAATAGTAGACTCACGAGGGGTAAGCTACATACAAATAATTAATTTTCAAATTAAATATTTCACATACATACAAAATTTGATATTGTAGATTTAAGTAATAAGAAATAATGAACCTCCAAAATTTAACAAATTTGAAAAATTATACCTCGGCCGGTGGATCTCAGCCAGATGCTATGGCAAGATCTACAAGAACCTCCACGGTCTACATGTATGGAGGAGTCTCTTTAAAGCATGTCATAAGCTATACAAAAACATGTACAAATCAATATTAAAATATACATGGTCAATGCACCACATAATGTAGGTCCAAAGCATGTAATCCACGTGAACTTCCATGTAATTAGAAACAAAGTGTAAAGAGAAACTAACTTGCGTAAAACTCATGTGAGGCGTGCCAGTAGCCTCAGTTCCCAGAGCAGATGATGACCGCCAGGCTCCTGTGTATAAAAGACAAACATATTAATATGTACAACATACACGTGAAACATTATAATAATAATCTATTACAATCAAATGAAATTAAAAATGTAAATTTGTATAACTTGAAACTTACGTTTGAAACACGCCCAGCTACAGTAGCTAGCATGTCGACGCCGGATGTTTCCTTCACCGGCTCTTGCTATTTAAAATAAAATAAAAAATTATTTTTTTACATGTATGTACATGACGTACAATCAAATACATATATATTAAAATCTCAAACATGTGAATTAAACTATTGTATATATATATATATATATATATATATATATATATATATATATATATTATATTTATTTTAAATTTACTTCATGAAAGACCAATATCAGTGGCACCAGCCCAAAACATCCCCCAAAGATCTCATCTACAGTAAAAGAAATCATGTGAACTAAAGCAAATGATGTCTCGCCCACAGGCATACGGCACCACATGATCCACAGTGGTGTGGTGCGCTAGAACTGGCACCTCCACCAACATCACCAAATGCAATCTGGTCACTATGTTGGGTCAGAGTGTCAATGAGCTCCCTCAATGCATGCAGTGTGTCAATCTCCACAACCTCCTTCACTGTAGGAGGGATAACTGAAGGCAGTGGGGGTTTTGGGGCATGGGGGATCCTTGGTTGACCTATACGCACTAGGTCTACTCTGTGTAGAGCCACCTCCTCGACCAAAAAATTCAGAAAAGTCAAAATAATTCGGGACCTCATTAAGCACAAACTCGCAATATAATTTCTTCAAAAAATAAAGAGGAACCTCATTGTTGTTGCATGGTGGATAATCAAAAACCATCCACCATTGGTCCCAAAAATTGTTTTTGATTCGGTCATCGTGGCACCAATGGATCAGTAAACTTATTTTGCAAGTAATCATGGGGGCATTGGTTCTCGTGTCGGTAGAATAATGCAAAAATGAGGCCTTTTCCAATTTTTTTGTCTTTTTTACAAACGGTGCATGGGATAATTTATCCACATACCACCGCCTACAATCACCTCTAAAGGTATTCCATCTATGTATTTGGTTGGTTCATAGAGTCGACTTCGCCAATCAATGTTTGCTTGTGTCAAGCTAAAGTCATGTGGGATGGATTTGTGGCATGATTTTGTCTTATAGTTTGAATAAGGTTCTCAATGAAAATTTTATTTTCTCGGATTCTTCCAATGATATTATCTTGTGTTCCTGCTGGTTCAGTGGGGACAGAAGGAGCCACAGGAGGCGGATCTATGTTTGGAGGAGGGTTTTGAGGAATGTTCGGAGGGTTTTGAGGAATGTTTTGACGGTTTACATGATTTCGAGCTTGTCGACCAACTGACAAAACAAGAAAATTGTATACATAAACAAACATTTCAAAAAACCCATGAAAATGCAAAAAATGATTAAAATCGGGGGCTTACCTCCTCGTCTTGGCGGCATGGTTGAATCTATCGTGATCCAAAAGTCCAATGAGCAATTTTGAGGTGGTATTCAAAGCTCGAGTGAAAAATTTCTAGGAGAAATCGCGGTTTGAAATGAAAAATGGGGAAAATAGGAATCGCGGGATTTTTTTTTGTCTCAGAGTTCCGCGATCGTGGTTTTAGGTTTGGTTATTGCCGAACCTGAAATTCACGAACCGTGATAACAGTTTAAAACCACGATCGTGGTATATAAACCGCGATCGCAGTTCCTGAATTTGGGTTTTTATGTCCACGGAATTGTCCACCAACTTCGTGCACTTACCCGTATCAAATCCAAATAAGGGATTTCATTTTAAGTTTCATATTCTATTTGGAATTGCATATCATGATAGGACTTTATGAGAACTATTAGCAGTTTGATCTCTCTTTAAAGTGGTGGTACATAAGAAATTATCAACCACCTTGGGGATGTTTTGAGGTCATACCAACCTAAATAACTAACACATTTTTAAGGTGATTTGGTAGAAATCATAAATAATTAGGATTTATAATGAGGGGAAGATATTCCACTACTCTTACATGTCATCATGGCAATCCACACACAAATAGAAAATTTTAGATGTACGTGATCTGCACTAAATAATTTAGCATCATCAAATCAACCAAGGATATATTTAATAACCTTATATAGGTTCAACCATGAAAGTGTATAGGATAGAAAGAGTTGTGTCCAAAACAATCAAACACCCAAAATCCATTCATAACTCGTCTTCAAATCAAAAAATTATTTGTATCCCTCGATAACAACCTATCGAGCTTTGCCTAGCATATGAGCACATTTTTTTATTTTTACAATTCAATTAAATATGTTTGTTCTTCTTAGCAAGTTATCACTCCTATCACTTTTGAATGAGTGAATTATTCTAATTTATTAAATTCACATAATTCATATTTGAGCTAGACTTCCACTTATTAGTTTTTGAATAATATTATTCCCTTTTAATTAGGATTTTATAAGGGAACAATACAATTAAAACATGTATTATTTTCAAGATGTTTCCAATCAAGACCATAGTTGCTCATGTCCTTAGCTAGGATATGGATGTCAATTTTCCATATCATGAACACATTTTCATCATTTCCTTGATCAAGAAGTGTATTTTTTAATACCATATTCATTTCGATATTTTTTCATATTAGGATCACATATCGATTATATTTTCAATGATTGATCCCATTTCATTTCACTACATTTCCACTCATTTTCGTATGTTCTACTTTTTTGGTAAGGGGCACCTTCATGGTTTTAAAAGTTTCACTTTTCCCCTTCTATTTGATAAGGATATCTCCAAATTAGTGAAAATCATACATTTTACCGAGTACACCCATGACACTCTCTAATCAATTTAATAAGTGACAAATATGGTTCACATATAATCAAGTATATATGTTCCTTTGATTTTTTAATATTCAATTTTTCAACTCGGTTTCAATTTTTTCAAATTAATTATCATCATCGACACATTGATATAATACATTTTCTCTTGGTTGTAAGAATTCACACGGGATAGCAAAATATTCTAATATAACATTTCTCACCCACTCTACACCGCCAACTTAAATAAATGATATGCACTTAATTTTGCCCCTTTCAAATATAAATTCCAATACTAAATGAATGGGTGGCATTTGTAATTACCTATTTTCATTCAAAGTTATTGGTAACATCGCTTTAAAATAATGTAGAATATTTGAGCCAATGAAATTTTTTTAACTCTTTTGACAAACATTTCTTGTTTTGATTATCTTAACTCTTTATAGACTTCCCTCCATTTTCAGTCACTCGAGTGTTAACCCCTATGTCAAGTTTAAAACCCTCGATAAGTTTGGTGTCAAGCTTCTTCACCCCTACGAAATATGTTATCTCCATGTGCATTGGTAAGTTTTTTAAACTGGGTCTCAACATGTTGGTATGGTCTTCATTTTTGGTCATCTTACACAAAAATTAACTAAAATGTTCTTATATAATTAAATTCCCTTATAGGTCATTTCGTAACATGGCCCATTTATCGCCCGGTGATGATTACACGTAAATGCATACACACCATAAACATCTAAGTGTAACCATAAATTAAATTATAAATCTAAAGTATTCCATAGTCAAAGTTACATATTAGTAAGTATCGTGTGCTAATAAAAATGATCTTCCTAGTTTCATATTGATTTTATAGTTGTATTAGTTGAACACATGATTATGAGCGAATTATGAAAAATATCTTGTATTGAGAAAAATAACACATCCTCGATCCTAGGTATGTAATATAGTGTTTTCACATGGTGGGACATTAGAGGATAGTCTGGGTTTAGTCCAACAATTATCTTCCTGTATTGTTTGGATAATTTGTGGGGTTTAAACAAAGGACAATCCATTTATGGAGCATGACATCACATCAAGAATTTTTTGAGCTAGATTATCGCATAATAGAGATGGGAAACTCTACAAAGTAGAAAATCAAGAGGATATATCCAAAATACGATAGGTTTGACACCCTCAAACAAATTTAGTGGCTAACCTAACCCTCATCGGTCGAAATTAACCCAAGAATTGTTTTAAGTGATCAAATTTTTATGTCTTTTATGCAAATCCATTTAGATCATGTTCCATTCCTACAAAGTTATCCATTCAGAAAAAATCAAATTGGTTCTATCATTACTCATAAGATACCATTTCTCTTTCATTTATGATTTGTTAGACTACCCTTTTTAGTATAGTTTATAATAGATATATAACCTATTTTTTAATTTGAATTGTTATATTATATTTTCACTTCAGAGGCACCGACAACCTAATTAAATCAAAATAAGATATAAATCCCAAATCGAGGTTAATTAATCAATTTTCACTCAAGGAAATATGTACCACCTTTGGTGGACTCTCGCCTAACCTTGTAAATTTTCTATGGTCTTTTTGTTGTGGTAAGACTATATTAGTATTGCTTGTTTTTCTACTAATTCCACCACACTTATAATCTCATATTTAGGTTGGAAATATTATTATTAGCTTTGGCCATAAAGTTTTTATTTTTTCTAGAATTTTTCTCCACTAGAGGTAGGAGCATTGATCTCATACTTTAGCATGTGTCGCTTCTAAAATATTGAAACTTATAGTTTCGAACAACATGAATACTTTTGTCAAAATATTAATAGGTTTTGAATTATACTTTTTCCTATAACCACCTAAGAAATATTTGATACAATAATCCTATGAGTTCATTTGTAGGAAACTTTTGGGTCATTTTTTTAAAATAGTCTTGAATCTAAACATGGTGCATAAAATGGTAGTTTTATCGAACCTTGTCTTAGATCATAGATGTAAAAGTGGTCATGTCATGTTGATGTCAATTGAAATTTGTAAAATAAACCCATCAACTAGTAAGATAAAAGAATGTACAGATCCACAATCTAAAGTATAGATCCAATCAAGAGTTCCATCAAACTCCCTGTGAAATTTCTTTTCAATTATCGATCATCATGCTCAAAGTCTAAAAATAAGCATTAAATGTCTAAGATGGTTATATAGATCGCATTTTATCATTGTATAATTTAAATTTTGGAGAAATGAAACCTATAGGAAGGTAAATAAAGCACATTATAATCCAATGGATTAAGTAATATTTCTTTGGCATTGATAATATTACAAGGATTTTGAGAACCTTGGGATAACAACTTAATCGACTTCAATTCATGCTTTTTTTCGTCATAATATTCATTTTAAAAGGAAGAAAATCCATAGTAGAATATTCGGAATGGAAACAATAAGCAAAGGAACAATGTGAGAAGTAAGATAAGTAGTTTCGGAAGACATCGATAAGGGATTTAAGTGACATAGAAATCAATCAAAGTATTTGGTTGTGTAAAAGGAGCATTAATAATAGGAGAAACATAAGGGGGAATAATGTTAGAATAAATATGATAAATTCCTACATGAGAATAGGTGATTCCTAAGTTTTGGATCATTACTAGAATTCAAATATACATGGTTCACCTTATAGGTATTCTATCGAATAACAACCACATTTGTTAGTTAATTCACCTTGATTTTGGAATGAACCTCTAGTTACATATTCGACAAGTCATTTTTTTCATTAGGAACTTTCAAAATATGTTTTTGAAGTCAAATAATCCTTAGATTGTCATTTGATCATCTAGAGTGGTCTCTTTCCCTTTACTACAATTGACCTTCATTAGGAACTTAACAACCATGCAAAGTATTATCATGCATATGAGTCTCAAAGTGGGATGGATTGGGGTGATTTCAAGATCGACATGAGTACCATTAAGACTCGTCATTTTATTTTTCTGCAAAAGCTCTCAAATTAATTAAGGGAATTTCTACATGATTAATCTTTTGGAATTTAAACTAGCACTTTGCCTAGTTAAAGTCTTGGATCTAAATGCTTGAATTACGTTTTTGGCACAAGGATGCTCTTCAAAACTAATAAATTCTCTATTCTTACAACTTTAATATAACTCTTGTGTGAATGTGATCAATATTCATGGGTCCAAAATGATGTATTGCACTTATGTATATATATATACTTCTTGAATTCAAGTAAAGACCCTATTAGCATGCAAGATGACGTATAATGAGTGAGAAAAGCCCATAAAAGAGGAACAAAAACATGAGGGAGCTAAATTAAGGGTCAAAATGGATCATGAAAAAGTATTAGAACCGTATAAGTATATTTCAACAAAACGTAGAAAGTTATACAAAACACAAAGGAAACAAGTTAAAAGTAATACGTAAAAATATGTGCCAACAAAAACCCAACTTAAACCAATAGTCAACAAACATAAATATACTATGACAATAACAATTCACTAGTCCATACCAAAACTAGGTCCATAACAAAACTAGGTGTCTATATAGTGTATTATGTATTTAATCTTGTCTATATATCTCCTAAGGTATATGTAGAGAATTTAGGCTAGGCAGTCCCGCTGTTCGAGTTTTATTGATGCGAATCGCCATATCTATATAGGAAGGTTGATAAATAGAGATAGGGACGAGAGAGTCGCATGAGACCTCCAGATAGATAACTACATATCCATCCGATATGTAAAGACCGGTTCACGTTCACTCAGCCTGAGTTGAGATCGAGATAAGCCAATCAATTACGAAACCTCCAAACACAACCAATATATATGAACCCCTTTACTTACAAAAGCATATCTTGGATTTTTCAATTGTGTTATGGTCGTAGTACCACTATAACTTAATCCAAGGGCTTCAAACGAAGATGTGTCAAAGCGAAAGCCCTCGGGATTATGAATGTAAATTCATGCACAAACCTCTTCAAACATAGTTAAAAGTGGTGGATAGCTTTGTTCTATATAAGAGAGGACTATATAACCGTGCACCTAACTTTAGGGCACCTAGATATATGTAGGTATGTTTCAGAAGCAGTAAAAAATTATATCATTGTGTAGCGTATAATCGTGCCATATCAACATTTTCATTTCACGTGTTTATTTGGAGAGAAAAGTAATTTTTGAATTGATTTAATATGAAGAAAATTAATATAAAACATTTGAAAGAGGGACCAATGATCAAGCACCCTATGTGTCACATTCTCATTGACTCTTAAAAAGTGTCATTAACCAAAAAGTGAACACTTATCGTACTTTTGTCAACAACCTTTGGTGAAAAGAAAGAAATGTACATGCTTTGGTGCATGCACCGTTATAGGTCCTCTCCCTCAGATAAAGTGGTCAATAAAACTTGAGCTTTTTCTGATTATAGAAGCTTTAGATAAAATGTAAAATACATGGCACTTTTGTGACCTGACCTAGCTGGCTATAAATCAAGCATGGAGGACATCAAATTCGAGGTAAGGCTCTACTTATGTTAGTTGTCTATAAAATTCTAAACTAGTAATGGAATCAGGATGATAAACTAGTAAATGGAATTAGTTGTCTATAAAATATATACGTGCATGATTATGAGGAATCAGGATGATCAACGACCCTTTGGACCCTTTTAATTATTAAAAGAATATACCCTCATGCAATTGTAAATATAGTCAACGCATAATGACTTCACGCATGCTTCGAGGTCGGCGAAATACCAATAAGAGGCCAAGCGCCAATGCCATCATAGTGTTCACATGCGACGGTAAAACTAAACATAATTATTTGAAGTCCATTCTTTATAAAATATTGAATGGACAGCATTGCCTTCATGTCTCCTCCTTTTAAGCAATGGGTGGTTCAATGAATGTCACCAACGTATATTTTATGAACCACACCAAGGGCACAATCATGTCCATTCTTTAACACTAGAGTTTAGCATCTCTTGATTCCACACCTTATTCATTGGTTCGAGTGACTAAAGCAATACAAGACATGATGGCCATGTGATCGCTTTATGTTCTTTTTTTAACTCAAGACATTATTAGCATAGGTTGATTTCACACCCTTCTATATACACACATGATGTACCCAGTTTGGGTTGATTTCACACTTCTTTATATATGTACATATGATTTAGTAAGTTTAGAATTAATAGGTTGGTTGTTTTCCACTCTCTAGAGGTATAATTTTTATTAGACGTGTGTCGTGTTGGGCCAAACGATCTAGAAGTGAGACCAATTATGGTTGAATGGTGTAAATTTGGGTTGTTTACAGTTGATTAAAGTGAATTTGAAGTCGGCACTCGCTGAATGTAATATATGTTCATAGCTCTAGTCAAAGCATTTATGAATCAAAAAACAAATTTAGAATTACAAAGATATTTAGTCTTCATAGTTTTAAGCGCAATCTATTTAGAATTACATAGATGTTTTGTCTTGATAACATCGGGGCAACCTAAAGTCATCCATGATTTAAGGAATGATTTTGACCTTACCAATTTAATTCTTCGTCTTACATATTTAGAAGAATTTTGCTTCATTAGATGGTTTAACAAATAATCATCTCATTAGTTAAATTATAACCCTTTCAACTTTTTTAGATAGTGGTGTTATAATTTAAGTAATAAATATGGCCATGTGTCGATTATATGCCTTCTCATGCATCGATTACCGTAACGCAACAATAAAAGACACATACTACTTTACCATAAAATAAATTTGATAGTCAGTATGAACATATAAGGGAAAAAATTGGTCATGACTGTCAAAGGAAGGTTATAAAAAAAAATAGTTTCTCATGAATTATAATAGATATATATTAAGTTTGTGATGTTTCATTTGTGGTCTCTAGACACATAAATTTGGCAATGACAACTTTGAGTTCATCCCTACACAATGAGTTGGCATGCATCCCAAGCCTAGGTGTCGTATTCCCATTCTCATCGCATGAATTTCTACCGCACACTCTACCTAGTCATGAATATACTCAATTACATTAATTCAAAGCAGTAACACAACTCCAAGGCATCTCTCCTAAAACTCCAAATTAATCGCATGAACTACCTATTCAAAACCATATGATATTGGGTCGATCCATACTATGGATTGGGTCGACCTATACGGCCTTGTCCTTTTGCATCCAAAAATTATTTTCTTAATTTGTTATCTTTCTTCTAGTTGTTTCATATCTCCCGGGGCGTCTTTAGGGTTAATTAGTAATCACGAACACCCTGTATAAGCAATTTCGATTCACCATTTGAACTCACCTAGTGCTTCAAGAACACTCTGCAAATTAAATTCCAAAACACTCTCAAGCTCTCCTCTCTCCATCTACACCAATAGCACATCCTTAGGAGCAACCCATACATCAAGTTTGAAGCACTCAACCAAGTCAAAGAGTATAGCTTCCCTATCCACAAGCCAAGCCATAGTCAATGTAAAGCCAAGGTTGCAAATTTCCAAACATCTAAAAGGGTCAAGAGCATTCATTCTAGGTTTTCATACACTAGCACTATATACACAATCACAAGGGTATATTGTAGTCTATATGTAGATATGCTTGTTATGTTTGGGTTAAGAGACTCGAGAGCACATTAGGGGTTGTCTTAGATTTAAATTCACACTTGTACTTACACTAGGAGAACTATGAGAGGTTTGTCACTTAAGGGGATGTAATGTAATTCATACACCATTTCTATAGGGCTTGACCACTAGGGTAAGACCAACTTCACCACACATTGATTTCTCCTTTGTTAACTAATGGTCGCACGAAGTTTGTCATGGGTATCTAGGTTTTTCTACTTGTTGTAGGTCATTACATGTAGTGTCACATTTATGTGATATCTAATCCTCGACAACAAATCATATATCTAAACCACAGGTGAGAACCAAAAGTCGTGACAACCTCGGTCCAAAACTATAAAATAGAAGACTGGTCTTAGTCCACTACAATCCCAACTTATACCTCCTGGCCTCCAGCTTCTAAGAACTAAGCATTTCCACATCTTCATAAGTATGCAACCAATGTGCACATCTAGGTTATCTTATGTACCTTCAGTATCAATTAAATGGACTCTTTCTTGTCATTTAAGTAATTGTATCTTATTGTTCATTACTTAGAGCTATATTATAATTTCCATGTTGACTATGTAATTAATAAATATGAATGTGCAAACTGCTACAAACCCTTTTAATAAGAATAACCTACCAATTTTGGTTAAATTAGTGTCCTATATCTTTTTTGAAGGTGAATTTGAATTAATTCCCATTATAATTTTTACTTGATGCAATCACAAATTTAATCCATAATGAAGGAAAACTCCCCACTTAGATTTAATCCATTAAATAATGAGAAACTTCGCACTACAAGTCAAGTTTATGCCATGGAAAACTATATTATATTTGAGATGGCAGTTCATCGATTCATTATAGTTGATCTCCAATATAAATATTTAATATCAAAGAGGGTGTTTTTTCTTTCAATCTTTGAAAGGTATTGAAAATGTGTAATTGATAAGAATGTTTAGGCTTCCATAGTCTCCGTGATATTAAAGAATAACACTTCTGAAAATATTGTTATAATAAATTAATAGATCAACCTTTCAACATACATATCATTAATAATCGTAATTAAAAATAAATGCATTGCAAACCTATCCCCTCAAGTTATAAGTGAACACATTTACTTTCTCTATATCATTTATTTACATGAGGAATACACTTTGGAGGGGTGTTGTGTATAGCTTTTGCAACATTGTGCTAAACGGAATACTCTTTAGGGATGTGTAACAAACATCAAGTATAATGTTGTTTTGTGGACTTCTGCAAGGCACTAAAGTGGTTCTTTGGTACTTACTTGTTAGTAGGCTTAAGGATTTGGGTCTTCCATCTCGTGGTTTCATGGCTTATAATCTAAAATTTAAGAGATAATTTTTGAAAAGCTACAAACGAGGGACATTGATATGAGGATGTCTATAAATACTATAGATGTTAAACAAGGTCTCCTATTCTCTCCTAAACTTTTTGGAATTTACATAGATGAGTTAGAAGTGAATGATGAGAAAATATAGGTTCCTAGCTAGGTTCTCAAACATGTTAGGATTCAATCTAATTCCTAACACACGATGTAGATAAAAAGGTGGTTAAGGAGCACTAGTTTCATAATTCTAGATGATAGTGACCCTAACCCTAGGATAACTATAGGTTTCTAAGGCCTATATCTAAGATAAAGATAGGTATCCTACTAGGATTCAAAATAAGAGTAACCAAGAGGTGGATAAAGCCAAGGGGCGTAATATAATAAGACAATGCAATAGATCAAAGCAAACATACATCTACTCTAGTCTATAACAATGAATGACCAACAAACAACATACATGTGCAAGATAAAAGACTAGAAGGGTTAGAGATACTCACCGCTTATATGTGTGTGTGACTCTCTCCGATGCATAATCCTCCCCGTAGACAACAACACCGAGAGATAATCATTATGGGTGGAGAAGGGGAAATCTCAATAAGAAGATCTCCATTCTAACTCACTATTGTGACCCAAATGCACAAAGGTAAGATTTACTACTACAAGTCCAACAAGTAGTGTGAAATAGTGTGAAAATATGTGATCTATAAGTTCCTTCATGTATGAAAAATGGTTGTTTGGTGGTGGTTTATCAAAAAGAAGGAAAAAATATATATATTTGATCCCATCACACCCACGTTGATGATGTCACCATGGAAAATCCAAAACCAACACCATCACCCACTGACATGATGTTATTCTTAGGAAGTACCCTAAGGTAAAAGGTGAATAACATGTGAGATGGATGATATAAGATAGATAGAGATGAATGATAAAGGTACAGGTGATCGTAAAGCCGTGGATAATAAATGTGATAAGTAGAAATAAGTAGACAAATGAGTCAAGTGGACATACTGGGTATAATGTTGGAACAAAAAGGAAGAAACAAGGCAAGGGCAAGGTAACTATGGAATAATAATTACATCTCTCAAATGATGCGGTTTATCCTACATGACCATGTCTCGATCGTAAAACAATCGTGATAGGCCCTTAAGGCACCCGCCAAGAGGAAGTTGTTTCAGTGAGCCCTTCGCACAAAAGAAATGGTTAACAAGCATAAAACATGAGTGTGTAGAAGAGGAAATTAATTTAGAAACACTAGGAAAATATATGCTTACTTACTTTTGATATAGCCCTCACACTTCACAATACACACTTCGATACTTCAATTTTGGCTCATGGTTGACATAGAGAAATAATGTAGATGACTTTATAGTTTTCGTAGTTTTTATTGTGTGATTGGTTCTCTAAGGAATATAATAATGCAATTTTTCTTGAACCTTCTTAGAGTGAGATATTATAATATACGAAGATGTGCCTAATATATTAGGGTGTGTTTGTATTTATATATGACCATTTCATATGATTTCCCACTCAATGACCTAAAATCACCACCTAGTTTGGCTAAGCTAAGTTACCTTTTTGAAAAATTTGCCATTAGGAAAGGGACAAGTTTGTATATGTCAAATGTGATGCCTGTAGTGAACAAAAATGTAAAGGGAAAATCAACTTCTTGTGGTAGGATGGCTTAAAAGATGTAGACTAGAGAGAAGTTGTTTCACTAGGTAATAATGTGGTTTATCCAAAGTGTGGGATATAGCTTTAGGTGTTAATTGGTGTATGATTCTTGAATGGTATTTTAAAGGATTTTATTGAGAATATTTTTTGTTAATTTCTTATAACGTATAAAGCAAACCAAGGTTAAACAAGTGACCATTAAACAAAACCAAACTTCAAGTATTACCAAAGCACCCCATCAATTCCCATAAATCACAACGAAAGGATTGATGCAGGCTACATTATGGATTCAAAAGTTTACTTTTAAGAGTTCAAGAAGTTTTGTTTCAGTACTAGAGAGGAACGAGTATCTATGGACTAACCCCAAAATATGATCACTCGATGAGTGGTTACCAAATTTATCACTATCAAAACCTTATCACCAATTATGATTCTAAGATGAAATAGTTAGATTATTATAATTGTTTCACAATTTCTTACCAAGAAAACACCCCCATACCAAGAATGGAGATCAAACAATTTACCCGAAAATAACCGTCAAAGCATA
Organism: Taxus wallichiana var. yunnanensis; assembly: GCA_018340775.1. Lineage (NCBI taxonomy): Eukaryota > Viridiplantae > Streptophyta > Pinopsida > Cupressales > Taxaceae > Taxus > Taxus wallichiana. The sequence goes on from CM031241.1 coordinate 64,102,793, forward strand.
AACTTGATACCAATGGGTTTACAACATAGTATACTTCAAAACCAACCTAAGAGGGTAATACACGCACGCACACACACACGCGCGCACACGCACACACACACACATACACACACAAAACATGCACACACGCACACACGCACGCACGCACACACACACACATATCAATGGGTCCTCATGACCAAAATAGGCACATTTATTTAATCACGAAGATCAAGGAACTTAAGTATATCCATGTTTACCAAAGGAATTTTATAATCCAAAATTTTGATCTTCTCCCAAAGAAGACTAATGCTACCAAGTTATAAAAATGCAATAGGCCTATCTATGAATTCCTCATCTCCCAAAAGTGCACTATCCTCCAAAGAAACATAGCTATGAAAGAGTGAACCATCCCACACATAATCCATAAATCCTAAATTGATTACATATCCATCTCAACGGTGAATAATATCATCATGAAAGCAAGGAAAAGCACAAATCACCGCCCAATCTAGTAATCAATATTGTATATCATAAAGGTTGATCCATCAAGAGAACAGAGCATCATGAGGGTTGTATTCAACCAAAAAGGACCGAAGAAATCATAAGAGTCTCTTAACCAAAAAGGACTCAAAATCAAGTATGTCTGTCAACAAAGGAGGACTCTGCCCTTGAATAAGATCAAAGTGAGGTCAAAGTCACTCGCATGGTCCTAGACACATAAAGCCATGTCACCTCAAAACCAAGGGCATGTCTTGAGGCCCCAAACATGTAGTAATATTACTCTTGGGCATACCCCCATATGACAAGAGCACATATTACGAACAATATAGAACCATCTCACCAAAAGGCACAAAAAACCATGCAACATCCTTAATGACAATTTAGCCAAGTGGCCCAAAAAACAATAAAGCTCTTAGTCACCAAAAAGAGATAAAAACCATGAAATCTCGAAAATAAAAAAGAAATGGCTAAGTAGTCGCATTCAAACCACGAAATCGCAATAAAGCCAAAAATAACAAGAAGAGCCTTGAAGCTTTTTTTATAAATCAATTAAATAAAATGTTGGTCCAAAAAAAACAAGTTTACTTAATACAACACATGAAAAATCCACATCATAATTACTACGCATGTAACACTCTGATTTTGCAAATTATATTGGTGAATGTTTTTCATGCTGTTATAACTGCTGGAATGAAAGCAAACATGTTAAGGGAAACTCTGATCTTAAAGGAATGTGTTTCTAACTTGGATTCTTGCATGCTGTGATTTATTGTATAGGACAACAATTATTGTACTTGCGTGTTTGCTAATGTGACGACAAATTGTCGTATATTTGCTATACTCTCGTTACTGATTGACAGCATACCTTGAATCAATTCCATTGATCCAAGTATGCTGAGGTCCTCTTGTGATTTCTGTGTCGATTCACACTGGAACCGAACCCGGGATTGTTATGAGCGCGCAGCGCCTGATTGCAGTTTTGGGCAGCTGGCACGTAGATACCAACGACAGAGGTTCGATTCTTGAACCCTGTACTGTCGAACTTGGGACCTCGTGAGGCAAGAACCGCCTGGACGCGGGTGGCCTTGGCACGTGATCCAAAGGACGGAACGTCCTGCTCTGCATTAACGTGAATGTCTGTAGGAGGGCAGGATGGAAGTTGATTAGTGTTAGTGGTTAGTATAAATTAAAACCCTAAACTAATCCTAAGTCCTAACATGCATCCTACACTATTATCCTAAGTGGATTTTTAAATTACAAAAAAAAAAAGAGAGGGAAAATAAAACCTAAGGCTAAACTAAGACCTAGGTTGAACACTTTATACAACCTAAACTAATCCTAATCTAAAAGGGCGCGCAGACCCTTGGAAGGAAAGGGATAAGGATGGAAAGGGCATTCATTGGCATTTAATAAATAGTCCATACGTGGACAGCGCCAGTTTTGGCGAGGCAGGTAGGAAATAGAGGCATCTATTTGGAGATAGAGCCAAATTCGGTTTCGCATGGGAATTTTGAAAGATTGAGTTCGCCAACCCAAGTGGCGGTGGCGTGGAAAGTAAGGAAAAGGCAGAGCCTTAATTACATTGATTATTCTTGGTCCTCGTGACCAGTTCACCTTGGAAAGTGTATGAGGGAATTTGATTTTTCATTGTTTCGATTTGGCTTTTGCAAAGTTGCTCTGCATTTGGTTTTTCTGGTCTGGTTCAGTCGAACCAGCTCTTGGAATTGACACTGTGCTTGGAGATTTTTAAGGGCATTGCTAAGCTCCGAAGAAGAAAAGTCTTAGGAAGTTTGTGCTATCACTTTGTGGAAGGAAATAACGCGGCAAACGAAGTTTTCTTCGAGTTCTGGAAAAGAGATTACAGGCATGTTAAGCCCTTCTCTTTAAAAATCTTTGCTTTGATTAAGTGTTTCATTAAAACAACCCTGCTCTTGGGTTTTGATTCTTCTGTGATCGAATTGGGTTTCATCGATTCTTGCTTCTTTTGTTTGGAAAATGATATGATGAATCAGTTTCTGGTTGCTCGGTTTTGATTTGTTTTTGCTCGAATCAAGTTGGAAATGAATTATCGTATGTATTTGAATCTGTGATGGTGGTTGATAGATATTCCCTTCTCTCATTCGTGGTTGGTGGAAATTGGAACAAAGTTGTGTAATCGTTCGCTTCTTTGTTGTGTCTGGGATCGCCTTTGCATGTAAAATGGAGGTTGAAATGGTCATGGGTTGTGTGCCATGATTTGGGTTAAATCGACCCTCAAGCTGACCTTTTCTTTTTGAAATGATAAGAAAGTCAAGTTTCTGTCTTTGTGTTTAATCCTTCTGCATTCTTCATAGAATACCTCCATGCTGTGTTGGTTGTTGATGTTAGACGGAGTTTCGAACTGGTTTTCTTGCAAAAAAAAAAAGATGATAGGAAACTGTGCAGGTAGTGTTGGTCATCTTATTGCTGTATGATTGTCTTTTGTCACATGAACTTGGTGATAAGATGGTGAAAGTTGTGTGTGTGACTTGATGTCGATTATGTATCTTTGAAGTTTTTCACTGAAAGAAATAGAACTTTTCTCTTCCTTCTGCTTCGGGATTATAAGGAAATGGCATTTGTATTTTAAAAGAATGGGCATTGGAATTTTATATGAGTGCTCGTGAAAGTTAGAAAAGAAATAGTTTCTCCTTTCCAACTTATAAGATATAGATATCTGCTTTCTTTGTCAAGAAGGTATGATGAATTGTTGTGTTTAAATGATGATTGCTCAATCCTCTAGTTCGGACTGCTCATTTGATTATGAATGCGTATTTGACTTTAAATTGCTGTATGCATTGTAAAGAAGTGATGCATGGGAATTCTCGTCTTGTTGTTGGGTTTGTCTTAATCAGTGTCACTTTACGATTTAGCTCCTATACAAAGTTTACTTCAAAAGAGTAGATTGATAATCAATATTGCATTCAAGTCTTGCATATTATTATGGACTCAACCAAAGGGGGATTGGGAAGAATGCTCATGGCGTAAGTACATTTTGGGTGTTTCTTTTTCTTCTAAACAAATGATTGTTCTTACTGATATCATGGAAATTAGCCTCTCCCTCTTTCGCTAATTGATTTCGAAAGAGATAGTAATTAAATTATTTTCTAATTGTTGTACTCTTCACTTGCAAATGAAATATTTAAATATTTCGTGTGGCATTTTGAGTTTGGTCTTGTCATTTGGTAGAATTGAAATCAGCTGAACAATTCTTGAAGAGTTCGAAGAAGATGATTGTTTTCTTAGTGAGGGTCAAGGACAGGAAATGTTCTCTGCTTTTTAATTGGAGATAGCATTAGGGGCTTACTATGCTTTTTATAATTGAATTTGATTTGTAGATAGGTAACAATGAATAAAATGTTATTTTGAACGGGATATGCTCATAGGATTAGGAAATCATGTGATTAATTGACTGCATGATTGAAATACTGTTTGTCTGTTTAGCATACGGTGAAAGAAATATGGTTTCTTTTAGTATGGTAAATATATGGTACGCAACCTTATATTGTTTGATCTTGGATGAACATAATGTTGTACTAACCTGTTTCGGATCTTTATATGAGTCTGATTCAAATGAAGTATGGATATGGATGATGAATTCTTCCCTGTTTTCATTTAAAGTGGATTATAAATGAAATTATTCTTACTGCTGGAAAGTGAATTCCGAATGGATTTTGTAAGTTTCACTCTGAACTGTTATCTTGATTTGTCTCTCGTTTGGATTCCATTGTTCGGACAGTCATGTGGAAAGAAATAGAGATATGGATGAATAACTTGGAAAAATGATCTCTTCTTCTTTCATTCAGTTGGAAATCTGTAATTCGTGAATAATGAATTTTTATAGTGCTAAGATGGGAGCAACTATATGCATTGCTGTTTGCTTTCTTGTCTATACTTGATTGTTTGGAATCTAATGTGATGCACGAACGGAAAGGAAAGTAATGGATTTACATTTCAGTTAGTTTCATCCTTTGCATTTATTATTAATGAAAGGTGAGGAAATGATATGTATTTTAACGTTTACGAATATTGGTTATGTATAAACGTGGAAAGCAGACAAATCTCCACCGATTGTGATGATATTTTGATAGTTCGAGTTGTTATGTTGATCTTTCTTTTGTGCCTATTTCGTGATTGATGTTTTATTGTCGCTTCATAAAAAGCGGAGGTTCTTTTATGTGAGATAATTAGTTCAAGCACCTTATCTTAAGGATAAGTGCTTAATATGCTCTCGTTATGGAATCGACCATGCAAATCATTTTCACAGATGGAATTTGATTTGAATGAAGACATGGCTGTTTACGATGCTTTCTTGATTAATGAAAGATGAAATGTAATTGTTGCTTTTATTCCTCTTCGAGGAATTGTGAAAAGAAGAAAATATATTCTTCTATCTATGAGTTGTATGGATGATTTATGTAAACCATGCCCAATCAATTTGGATTGTGCTTTGTACTTGACGGATTATGACATAAAATATTGAATCCAATTACATGTGTATTATTTTAATAATTATATCACTTGATTTTGTTGTCTAAATTGGAAATATAATGTTATTTCTTGAGTTTGGATTTGTTTATTGTCCTTGGATGGACGCTAAATGGAAACTCTGGGATATCTATTCTTACTTAAATGCAACTTTTAAGTTTGAAAATGCAATTAATTCATATCAAAGATGAATTTTTAATTGACATTAAAAGGATTAAGAAGAATATGATTCCATAATTGGTATTGGCATTTAGGAATTAGCTAGAGCTAAGGAATATCAATT